>JAJOZX010010379.1:85000-131714 GCA_023014485.1 Bathynomus jamesi
GTTTTAGATGGGTAAAATATTTAGTAATTATATTAATTTTAAAAAGTTGCTCATAAATAATTAAATAAAATAAGTTCAGGTGGAATTTCTCCCACTTTTAACACTGCAAAAATATTTTAAAGAAATCTATTTTGCTCCGAAATTTCCTTGTGATACCATTTCTATTAGGGAATCGATAACAAGAGTCAGTAAACACGTTTAATGAGACACTTTGGCTCATGAAAAACTTGAAAATGATTTTATATCCACAGTGTTGAGCTCTAAAGTCAGAAACTAGTGAGATCCTCACAGGACTCTTTTATTATATATATATATACATATATATATATATATATATATATATATATATATATATGCATTTAACTGCAATGACCACGCAGTATATAAATGAATAGAAACGACGTAAATAAGGAGCGTCTCTGCACACGGGGAAGAGAAATAACGAATAAATGAAAAATGAGGCGAACCGCCCAGGAATCGAACCCAGGGCCTTCCAATTGCCGGTTGGATGCGCTACCATTACACCACGGACCTCGATCAATCAATCGAAATTCTCCTACATAGGGCAGAAACCAATGCCCTGAGAGGGCACCCTCGCAAATCGTGAATATGTGCATTTAACTGCAATGACCACGCAGTATATAAATGAATAGAAACGACGTAAATAAGGAGCGTCTCTGCACACGGGGAAGAGAAATAACGAATAAATGAAAAATGAGGCGAACCGCCCAGGAATCGAACCCAGGGCCTTCCAATTGCCGGTTGGATGCGCTACCATTACACCACGGACCTCGATCAATCATAAATCGAAATTCTCCTACATAGGGCAGAAACCAATGCCCTGAGAGGGCACCTTCGCAAATTCCTGGGCGGTTCGCCTCATTTTTCATTTATTCGTTATTTCTCTTCCCCGTGTGCAGAGACGCTCCTTATTTACGTCGTTTCTATTCATTTATATACTGCGTGGTCATTGCAGTTAAATGCACATATTCATGATTTGCGAGGGTGCCCTCTCAGGGCATTGGTTTCTGCCCTATGTAGGAGAATTTCGATTTATGATTGATCGAGGTCCGTGGTGTAATGGTAGCGCATCCAACCGGCAATTGGAAGGCCCTGGGTTCGATTCCTGGGCGGTTCGCCTCATTTTTCATTTATTCGTTATTTCTCTTCCCCGTGTGCAGAGACGCTCCCTATTTACGTCGTTTCTATTCATATATATATATATATATATATATATATATATATATATATATATATATATATATAAATAAAACCTTGGTTTTTGCTTCCGCCCGAATTGTTGATTCTGACAAAGGTCAAGCTTGTCACTCCACCTTAGACCTACAGTTTAACGTGGAATCCTAACAACGCCAAAGCAGCAGCCCAGCGTCTTAAATACTAAGCTACCCAGGGTGGGGTGGAAACGCAGTATGCAGGGGTCAACCCACCTCCCGGTCAGGAAAGGACCCCTGCTCCCGATTTCACAATGAGGAACAGGGACGGTCCAATGCCGAGAGACGAGGCATCATTGCCCTCTTCCCTGCCTCCCACTGCAGAGGAGAGGCATTCGATTACGCCTCGCTCGGTGCGCAGTTCCCCTCCCCCCTTTCCACCGAAGAAGGAGGGGCGCGCGGCCGTCAGGTTATAAACTCCGCTAACAGACCCTCACCAAGCCACAGAGCAAGGGAGAGGTCTCCTATCCCCCAAAGGTTGTGCCACCCATCCCCCAGGCAGGCGAACCCTGCCTCAGGGAGATCGAGGGAGGAGCACGGGTGGGTCACTGTTAACAGGCGCCCTTCCCGAAGGTTTCCTCAACCGGTCTCCGCGGCGAGGCCACCGATTGGGAATCTCATCCTCTTTGTGTCGCGAATTCAGCTCTCGAACGAGGCAAGCCATATTCGAGCCATGATGGAAGAAGTCATTGGTGAACATAGTATATTGATAGTTAATAAACTAAACACGAAATCTCTGTATTATAACTCATTTAAAGTAATAATTAAAGGTGTAAATGCGCATTTCAAACCGTATAATATGAGTCAATGGCCAGACGGTATTATTGTTAAGGAGTTTATTCACTTTTCCAGGAGATTTGATAACAGGCAAAATAATAATAATAATAATAATAATAATAGGCGCCCTAACGGTAATGCCTGAAAGTTGTACTGTGTATAATAATAATAATCTTACTAATAATAAATTTTCTGTCAGTCATGGCGGATAACTTGTTGAAAATAGTCTCATATGATGTAAGGTCAGTGAGGAATTCAACTGTAGATGTTCATAAAATCTGCGACAGTGCAGATTTAATACTCATGAAGGAGCACTGGCTACCTAAGTAAGAGCTAAAATTCCTCTCTACCATCCATGATGACTTTATGTACCATGCGTCATCAGCAGTAGACTTGTCAGATGAATTAATGTACGGAAGGCCTTTTGCTGGTGTTGCTTTCTTAATAAGAAAAAATTTGTCAAAACATATAAAGTTTTTAACAAGCGATAATGTAAGGTTGTTAGGCATTGAATTACAAGTGAACAATGATTGCATATTATCATAATTGTAAACTGCTATTTACCAGACAACAACGGCAGTAATCTAGATGAATACATTGATTTGCTGTACAAAATTAAGTCATTATCTCACTGTATAATAATAATGGGGACTTTAACGCACATGTGAACTCGGAATTCTTTGTAGAATTGGGTAACATGTGCGAGTCGGCCAATTTAAGTATAAGTGATGTAGAGGTATTAGGAGTAACCAGTGGTAATTTTACATACGTTAGCGATATGAGAGGTACCACCAGGTGGCTTGATCATTGTCTCACTAGTAATAATCTAAAGGATCGAATTGTTAGAGTTCTTATTCTGCATGATTTCCTTCTTTCTGATCATAGACCAGTAGAAATATTAATTAACTTTACCAATTTATGCGCAACACGACATAACAAGAACTCAATAGGTAGGAATAATCGCGTCGATTGGTCCAATGTTAATATGCAGCAGAGAATAGAATACAAAGAGAGAACAAGTCACCTTTTAAATAATTCACCGGTCTGCATGAAAATCGATTTCTTTATTTTGAGTTGTGATTCTGAAGCAGTTCGCTGCGCTGAATTCAAAAATGCTACCAGTTTTTTTCTATCACCCACAGTTTTAAAGTTATTAGCAAAACAATTTTGGGGCGTTTTGTAATTTTTTACCTTTTTTATCTTTAATTATTTTCGTTTTTTCATATTTTTCAGATAGATAATTCTAACATTACGTCTTTAAAATTTTGATAAGGGCTTCTAGAGAATGTACCCATAGTCCAGACATATTTTGTTATATTTGTGGTCGGTATGTTGTGAAACAAAGGACAAATGTAACGACCTTCATTAAGAGAGCTTATCATGCTTATTTTGGAATTAAATTAGGAGATCAAGACAAAAGTTGGGCTCCACACAAGGTTTGTCTTACGTGTGTTGCGGCACGAAGGAATTGGAGCAAAGTAAAAAGAAAAGTTTGTCATTTGGGATCCCTATGGTATGGCGCGAGCCTAGAAACCATACCGACGACTGCTACTTCTGTTCTTGCAATGTTAAAGGTTATAATGCAAAGAATAAAGAGAGCCTTCAATACCCAAGTCTTCCATCTGCAATAAGGCCGGTACCCCATGGTCCAGAAGTTCCTATTCACCGCCCACCCGAGAGTCTGGATCAATACAATTCAGATTCTGATTCAGCTCCAAATCCAGACAATGATGATGTTTATGAACAGCCAACAGCTGACCGAGATCCTAAACCATTAACCCAAGCCGAACTAAATGACTTAGTCAGGGATTTGAATCTGCCTAAGGACTCTGCAGAACTTTTGGGGTCTAGATTGCAGGAGAACAATTTATTGGCATCCGACACATACTTCGCTTGGTAAAGAAGGTAAATATATTTTGTTTCTTTCAGTTATTTTTTTATTCTTTCATAAACAAGCAATATGCTTGTCCAAGAGCTAGGAGCTATTTAATTCTGCTTTAATTAGGTTTTACTCTATCACCTAAAGATTTCGTGCTACAAGGGGTGTTGTAATACCTCATCTGTCCCCAAATGTTAACCACCCATTGATGGGAGGGGAGAGAGTATTTTGCTGGGAACGGGACTGGTTGTTATATATATATTTACCCTACATTATTATGTAAGCGTTACTGTAGTCTATAACAACAAAATTTATGGTTTAGCATGTGCAATCCAATGTTGGTCTCGATAAGATGGTTCACATTTGGGGATAAATGGGGATTTATGACACACCCTGTAGTAATAAAACCATACGTGATAGGGAAAAACTAACTATATTTTTGAGATCAGCGCACTCAAATTATATAGAATCACCAACTAATTTGTAAATATCGATCGACAAGTTTCAAATGTGTACTGGTGTAATTTACAAATTTTGCATCTTGCCTGTAATAATCCTTGCTCAAATGATTATCACGGTAAACTCATAGATAGGTATTATAGTAAGATAATATCCCTGTTAAGAGAAGCAGCAAGCCCCCTGATTAAATCTTACAACTATCATACTAAGATTATTCCTGGATGGAATGATTTTATTGCCCCCCTGAAGAGGGAATCGAAAGACGAATATGATATGTGGTGCTTTCATGGTAGACCCAGATTAGGACCAGTATACACGAATATGTGTAGCACTAGGGGTCAGTATAAGGCGGCCATGAGGCGATGTAAACAAGAAGAAGAGTCTATTCGAGCATCAAAAGCCTGTGAAGCTCGCATAAATAACGATAATAAAAAAATTTGGAAATTTGTTAAGAATCAAACGGGTGTCAAAAATGTCATCCCTCCGACAATCGATGGGGTGTCGGGGGAGGATGAAATTGCAAAGCTGTGGAAAAACCACTATTCTAACATTCTTAACAGTGTGAGTAGGGATAATCTTAAGATAGATTGCAGCGAAACGATTGTGGGAGGGACAAGGGAAAATACTTTGATATCATTTTCTGAAGTAAAGAGGTTAATTAAAGAATTAAAGACTGGTTCTGCGTCAGGAGTAGATGATTTATCGAATGAGCACTTAAAATATGCAAATGACGTAGTATGTCTGCATATATCATTGCTCCTACTAGCCATGCTTGCTCATAGCTATATCCCTGCAGAGTTCATGAGGATATATATCTTGCCCCTGGTCAAAAATAAGTACGGAGACATTCTGTTCAGCAATAATTACAGGCCTATTGCTGTCGCTTCCTGCTTCTCGAAACTACTAGAAAAACTCTTGTTACTCCAATTAAATGATTTCCTATGGACATCTAATCAGTTTGGCTTTAAAAGGTCCCACTCAACTGACCTGTGTATCTATGTACTTAAAGAAACAATATCTAAATACAGTGACAGTAATTCAACTATTTATAGCTGTTTCCTAGATATAAGTAAGGCATATGATAGGGTGAGCCACAATATTTTATTTGCAAAACTAGAAGACAGGAAGGTTCCCATGTACATATTAAATTTATTGAAATTTTGGTATTCCCACCAATCTTTCACCGTTAGGTGGGCAATACACTATCCGAGTGTTTTGGCTCCTCTTGCGGGGTGAGACAAGGCTCCTTGCTCTCCCTTATGCTGTTTAATGTGTATATTGACGGATTAATTGCTTCACTTAACGAGGCAACAGTGGGATGTTGTATAGATAACACAAGGATAAATAACTTAGTTTATGCTGATTATATGGTGTTAATAAGTCCCTCTGTTAAAGGCCTCGATCGGCTACTAAAAGTCTGCGAAGAGTATTCGCAGAAACATGATATTCTTTTTAATGTTACACAAACTAAGGTTATGCAATTTCATCCTAAATGCTGTAATCAGCCAGCTCATATAAGGTTTAAGATGAATGGTGAGGTAATTGAGGAAGTACAAGAGTTTAAGTATTTGGGTCAAACTATCACTAGCTCCTTGAGTGATGACTCGGATGTTAGAAAACAATCTCGAAGCCTGTGTGCTAAAGCGAATATGACCATAAGGAACTTTCGATTCTGTACAAGTGAAGCTAAAGACACTCTCTTTCGTACTTTCTGCAGTAATATATACGGACAGCAACTCTGGGTGAATTATAAAAGAGGTTCTGCAGAACCCTAAATTTGCTGTACAATAGGTGTTTTAGACTCTTACATAAATTACCCCCGAGATGCTCAGCTTCGCAAATGTTTGCTACCCGCAATGTCCCGAGCTTCCCGGAGGTAACAAGACGTGCTCAATACAGTCTAATGCAAAGAATTAAAAAATCAACCAATCCGATCATCCAAGCTATCCATGAGTCCTGCCATTTATCCTCTAAGCCAGCGCTGTCCAACTTGCGGCCCGCGGAATGGACGTTTGCCAAATTTAATTTCTGAATTTTCTTCCCTATTTTGTCATTTCTAGTAGGGAGAACAACATTCAGCGGGTTCCTAAGTCGTATTAACCAACAGTGTATGATTATAGGCAACATCTTGACCGCGCTTTATAGAAGTTGGACAGCACTGCTCTAAGCTATGGACTTCTTAGTACGAAAACATCTGTCTGTAGCTCCACTTAACTTCGACATTACAGTATTATTTCTAATCAATTGTATGTATTTCTATCCTTAGTATATGAACTGTCATTGTATTAATAATATTTGTCATATGGACTATAAACAGGCAATAAATCTTTTCATTTTATTTTCATTCATTTTCATGTACGAGGGTATTTCAATAAGTATCCGCACTTTTTATTTTCACAATTTTATTTTTACATCTGATAGATTATAAACACATCACTTCTCAACATAGTCTCCCTGTTTCTCAATACACTTAGTCCAGCGATCTACAAGCTTCCTAATGCCATCACAAAAGAATGTTTTTGGCTGTGTACGTAGCCAGTCATGCACCGCCTCCTTCAGGTCATCATCGCCTTGGAATCGCTGACCTCTCAAAGCGTCGTTTAGTGGTCCAAACAGGTAAAAATCCGAAGGTGCCAGGTCTGAACTGTAGGCTGGATGGTCGAGAACTTCAAATTTTGTGCGAATTGCTTGCTTTAACTCATTCCGAAGCATGTCAGAATACGATGAACTTGTTACTGTAGTTCCAAGCTCTTAGTCCGGTAGCACAAACCCTGATTTTACTGGAACCCTGCATTGTTTGTTATAAAGCAAATTTTTACATATTTTGAAAGTTTATACCACCTCATTCAAGAATCCGTTGGGTGTACACCTGACCCCCGCTTGGCTTTTTCAATATGGCCGCCATTTTCGAAGATGGCCGGCGAAACTGAAAAACCACATATCCTGGTCAATACGTTATGGATTTTGATGATCTTGGTGTCATTTCTAGGGGTTTTTAGGATGATGAGTCGATCTGGAGGGTTTCAGATACTTTGGGAGTCGTTTTGACCCACATTCGTCAATACTCAAGGTCATTGGAGGTCAAACGCCCGCCGAAATAAGAAATATCCCATATCCCGGGCAGTCGTGGAGATATTTTGGTGATCTTACTGTCGTTTTTATGGTTTTGGGCGAGACTGAGTAGTTCTATAGGGTTTTAAATGAAATCAGGGATTATTTTCCCCATGGTAAGGTGAATTCCAATATGTCTAATTATTCCTCTTATTTTTTTCAGGTTGTTGAGATTATTGCTGATGGTGCTGCCCACCTGGTGGTTTGATGACGTCTTGGTTGTGCTGATTCCAAAATTGTTTTTTGACTGCTGAATATGGAGAATATACCAGGTGAGCATTGTTTAGTTTTCATTTGCTGAGGATAAATTATTTCAATGCGATTTGTACTCTGAAGAATGGGTAAACAAAATTCTTATTTTTCAGGTTCTACAAAAGCTGCAGATGAATGTTTCTTCAAGAATTTCCTGCGTAGCTGTCCTGGAGGTCAGAAAGGTCTTTCAAATTGTGGGAGGATTCAGAAAATCATAGAGATCAGCGACATCAGAGGGCAGCCAGATGTTCGAACGAGACTAGAGCCTCTCTTGGAAGATGGAGCAAAAATCCTTTGTTGTCACAAGAACTGTGTTTCCACTTATGTGTCCAAGCGGAATTTATCAGCATTTATGAAAAAGAGAGAATGTGATACCCCTACAGTGGAGCCAAAAAGCCTATGTAGTGCTGTTCTCAGTAAAGGCCCAGTATATGACCCCCCTAAAAAATATGATGGAGAAGATCGCCAATCACTTCATGATTCCCTTTCTAAGTGCATGGACCCAATGGATCCAGAGTCACATCCAGGAGGCAACTTATGCAATATTCAGACAGGGCAGCTTGCATCTCCAGATGTCAATGCCGATAGAGCTGTTAGTATTGGAAAGACGCAACTGGCACAGTACGAGATATCATGGCCACAAGGCTTTTTTGGCACTATTTCCAAACATGTCATCACCTTTTCAAATAAAACGAAACATATCAAGGTGGGTGCCCACTTGGTTATCGGTTTGCTGATGAGCGAACGCGAACTTGACTTGACCCATGTATTCTCAACAGAGCTTGCGGCATACCCACCCGCACTGTTCCAACCAGATTGCTTAATGAGAACTGCAGCTAAGTCCGCACTGAAGCAGAACTTGGGAGTGGAAACATCGTCTCGAACATAGGGTCGACCAACAGTTGTTATCATGGATGTGTCAGCTGTTTTGTGGACAGTCGACCGGCCTGCTAGTGGCACAGTTGCTAGATTTATCCAAACTTTCAAAGTATGGCTACCGAAACATCTTTCTCATGCATCTGCAGTACTAGCTTTTGATCGCTACTATGATTTCTCTCCGAAATCAAGCACTTGGGCAATGAGAAGCAAGAGCAGCAGAGTTCACAAGCTGGACCTTAACACCCCATTGCCTATAAGAGACGCTGTTCTCACGTGCACCGCGAACAAGGAACAACTAAACAGGCTGCTCTGTGAGCAAATCCTTGCTGACAGTGAGTATCTCTCAACTGTAACCCAAGACCATGAGCTAGTGCTTGCAGGATGGCAGACCATACCGACTTCCATTGTGCGAGGCAGGAGTCGAGCAGCATTGGAGCTCTCATCATCTCATGAAGAGGCTGACGTGATAATAACACAACACGCTATCGCACAAGCTGAGAAAGATTCTGATGCCCGCATCTCCATCATTTGTGATGACACAGACGTGTTTGTCATGCTGACTCACTTCTATGAATTTAAGAAACTAGGCTGTCCCATGATTATGGAGTCTCCAGTGCGTGGCAGAAAATCAGTGGACATCCGAGCAACTGTAACCCAGCACAAAGACATCATCCCACAAATCCTCAAACTACACGCTTTGAGTGGTTGTGATACAGTTGCAGCAATACATGGCATCGGCAAAGCCACTGCCATTGCCACAGCCAAGAAGGGTCGGAAACTAGACAAGCTGGGGTCCCTTGATGCATGCTTTGACCATATCGAGAAAGAGGCGTTCATTGTTCATTGTTGCGTGCTATGGGGATAAGAAATCCTCATCTCTTACTGAGTGTCGTCACTCGTCAGCGAGTATGGGCTCAGAAGACAGGGAAGTCGGGAACTGCTGCACTCAAACTATGTTCTCTACCACCAACAACTGAAGCTTTCATCAAAATGTGCTCAGAGCCCACTACACTGTAGCGAACTGGCTCGATGCACCAAAGTGTGACCTACCACCACTTGATCCTGTGCATTATGGGTGGGAGAGAGACGAAACAAACAGAGTTTTCATCCCAAAAACAGTTGGTGAAGGAGTGTACTTACCACCAGATGAAGTTCTGAAACTAATCAAATGTGGGTGTGAATCACAATCAGCATGCAGGGGGAGTTGCTGCGGCTGCATGGGACGCGGAATCCCTTGCACAATGTTCTGTGCATGTGCCACCGGCTTCGATTGCAACAATCCATTGACCCAAAACGCAAACGAAGAGCAAACTGATGATCCTGACGATCCTGACACAACCATGTCTTTTGATATTTGCCCCCAATAAATGGTTACCTAATGTGAATAACTGCATCAAAGTTGTCAATGCCAATCCCCCAGCTAGGTGTGAGCTTTAGTTTGCTTACGAGGTCATATCTTGTAGCTTTGCAACCTTCCATAAAATGCATGTGCCCTGCACTTCAGCATAAATTGTGGTTTATATCCGAATATCCATATCCATATAATGTGAGTTATGTCATTTAAACATTATGATCTGGTTTTATCTGCAGAAAAGATGTTAAGTGTTCAGCAGTTAGTTAGATTGTAGAAATTGTCACTGAACTAAAGCAAATACAGTGATGCCAACTGTGGCATTATCATATTTCAAGGCCAAACTTTAACCTCAAATGACCTTGACTTGACCCATGAAGTTGCAAAATGATATCCTACTGTTATCATGTGCCTATAGAACTACTCAGTCTCGCCCAAAACCATAAAAACGACAGTAAGATCACCAAAATATCTCCACGACTGCCCGGGATATGGGATATTCCTTATTTCGGGGGCGTTTGACCTCCAATGACCTTGAGTATTGACGAATGTAGGTCAAAACGACTCCCAAAGTATCCGCAACCCCTCCAGATCGACTCATCATCCTATAAACCCCTAGAAATGACACCAAGATCATCAAAATCCATCAAGTATTGACCAGGATGGGATTTTTCAGTTTCGCCGGCCATCTTGGAAAATGGCGGCCATATTGAAAAAGCCAAACGGGGGTCAGGTGTACATCCGATGGATTCTTGTGGGGTGGTATAAGCTTTCAAAATATGTCAAGATTTGCTTTATAACAAACAATGCAGGGTTCTCACCCCGTGCAACCGGACTATCTAGATAATGTTCAAAGATAGGGCCTCGTGTATCCCTAAACAGTGTTAGCATAACTTTACCTGCTGACGGCTGCGCTTTGAACTTCCTTGCAACGGGAGATGTTGGATGCTTCCATTGCATGCTCTGTCGTTTGCTTTCTAGTTCATAGTGATGGATCCAGGTTTCATCTCCAGTGATAATGCGCTCCAAAAAGTTTTCACCTTCATTATGATACCGCGCCAAAAGACGAGAGCAGACGTCCATACTTGGATCCATCACTATGAACCAGAAAGCAAACGACAGAGCATGCAATGGAAGCATCCAGCATCTCCCATTGCAAGAAATTTCAAAGCGCAGCCGTCAGCAGGTAAAGTGATGCTAACACTGTTTTGGGATACATGAGGCCCTATCTTTGAACATTAGCTAGAGCATGGAACTACAGTAACAAGTGCATCGTATTCTGACATGCTTCGGAATGAGTTAAAGCAAGCAATTCGCACAAAACGGAGAGGGAGATTGTCGAAAGGTGTTATTCTGTTACACGACAATGCGCGCCCTCATACCGCTGCACAGACTAGAAAATACCTTCACGAACTTAAATTTTAAGTTCTCGACCATCCAGCCTACAGTCCAGACCTGGCACCTTCGGATTTTTACCTGTTTGGACCACTAGAAGACGCTTTGAGAGGTCAGCGATTCCAAGGCGATGATGACCTGAAGGAGGCGGTGCATGACTGGCTAAGCACACAGCCAAAAACATTCTTTTGTGATAGCATTAGGAAGCTTGTAGATCGCTGGACTAAGTGTATTGAGAAACAGGGAGACTATGTTGAGAAGTGAGGTGTTTATAATCTATTAGATGTGAAAATAAAATTGTGAAAATAAAAAGTGCGGATACTTATTGAATTACCCTCGTATAATATATATATATATATATATATATATATACATACACTGTTTGCCAAACAAAAAGGTTCACTCTAAAAACATCCATGGAAACGATTTATTAAATATTTCTCTAATACTACTACAACTGATGGTCGACAAACTAACCAAGAATCCAGTGGCGGCTCGTGACTAAAAATTCTAGGGGTGCTGTCTCTAAGAATGGGTTGAAATAATTACTGAAATAAAAGGATGAGCATTGAGCAATGAATAAAGTTTCAAAAGTTATTGAAAAAGTTATTCAGTGAGCTCATCCTTATATTGTTCTTGATTATTTCAATTGTAAATAAAAAATTTAGGGGTAATGCAGTTCCGCAGTGCCTACCGACGAGCCGCCACTGCAAGAATCCTTTATTTCCATTTCACTTTTGTAAATTCTAATATACGATTTTTTTACAGGGTTATAAAATATAGTCAATATGCCATTTTCAGAGGAAGATAAGATTATAATTAAGTATTATAGACTAGAAAAGGGATATGGACGAACGAAACTGCTCTCTGAATTCCCCAACAAAAGATGGACTCTTGGTGATTTGGGAAAGCTTCTAAAGAAAATTGACGAGACTGGGGATTTCAAAAGAGAGGGAAATGGGCGACTAAAAACTGTTTGCATACAAGACAACATTGACGACGTCGAAGAACGTATATTAAGTCAGGAAAACCAGCCAGGAACCTGTATGATACCAGCTCGCATATCAAAAGAGTTACAATTATCAGAAACTAGTGTGAGACGCATAATTAAACAAGATCTTCAACTAAAACCTTCCAAAAGAATGCACGAGCAAAAGATTACTCAAACTGATGAGCAGAAAACGCGTTCAAAGATCAAAACAAATCTTACGGCGAGTAACATGTGGTAAACTTTCAAAGGTTTTTTTCACTGATGAAAAGAGATTCACTGTGGAGCCACCTCGGAACAGTCAAAATGACAGAGTTTACTCGCACGTCCAATGTAAGAATGAAATACCTGATAGCAGACGTTTCGCAACCAGAAGTCATTTCTCAGCGAGTGTCATGGTGTTAGTTGGCATATCAAAGTTAGGATAGTTAGGATATCCATTCATTTTATTGAGCCTGGTGTAAAAGTCAATGCCGAGTACTATCGAAATACTCTGCTGCGAAACATGCTTCCCGAAATGCAAAATCTGGCCAACGGTGGTTATTATCTCTTTCAGCAAGACGGAGCAACGTCCCATACAGCAATAGCAACTGTGGAATACTTAAAAAATAATGTCCCAGAATTACTTGAACCCTGTTGAATGTGGAATCTGGGAAAATTTGGCACAGAGAGTTTACAGGAGCAGGGTGAAAAATGTTGATCACTTGCGTCAGCTTCTTGTGGAGAAGTGAGAAGAGATACCACAGAAGCAGATCGATCGAACCATTGATGAATTTCGTCCAAGATCGAAGAAAATTGTTGAAACAGAAGGGAAACACATTGAACAATTTTTTTAATAGGAATTCCAAAAGAGTAAAATGTTAATTTGATTTCTTTTGTAAACCTAGGATTTAAGTTCTGTTTCGAAATTCAAAATCCTTTTTTTATTTTCATGGTTTTTTAATGGAGGCATTTCCTATATTTTATAAATCTTATGATGTATTTTATAACTAAAATGAGAATAAAATTTTATTACCAAAGTTTTACCGCCTTTGTGGACTCCCAGAATTCAAAACTGGAGCGATGTTCACCAACAAAATTTGTTGAACAAAAACAATCCTCATTAAATCATTAATTTTGAATATAATAATCTGAAAATTGGTGAACATATATTGTTTAGATAGTTTTGCTTTGTATGAGTTTCATTATGATTGGTTAATAAATGTTGATTTCATGGCTGTTTTTAAAGTGAACCCTTTTTTCTGGCAGACGGTGTATTTATGTATATATATATATAAGCACACCGGACAAAAAATTAGTCACCCCTCTCAGAATGTACCTAATAACGTGTGACGGCGCCTCTGGCCTTGATAACCGCACGAATCCGGCGAGTTTAGTATGCGGAGGTACGCCTGCTGGTTCAAATTCATCGTCACTGGAACGAGAGGGCCCATTTCGTGGTACGAAAAACATCCCCAGAACATCACGGAACCACCTCCAGCCTGAACAACACCTTCGACGCATTCAGGATTAAAGGCTTCATTGGACCTGCGATGTACTCGTCGCCTCCCATCATTGGAGAACAACAAAAACGGGACTCATCGGACCAAATTACACGTTTCCAATCTGCCGCAGTCCAGTTTTTGTGCCTCTGAGCCCATTTATAACGTGCCAATTTGTGACTTGCTGTTAACAGCGGCCTCTTCCGTGGTACCCTGCTCCAGATGTCCATCGCATGCAGTTCTCGTCGCAATGTCCGTTCGGAAATTGGTCGCTGGAGAACCTCATTGGTTTCTTGGAGCAATTGTTCTCTGGTTTGAAAACGATTTGCAGTTACTAGACGAGAAACATGGCGGCGGTCCCTATTGTCGAGAATTGTTTTCCGGCCACAGTTACGCCGTCGATTTCAGTTGATTGCGAACTACACCACTCTTGTAAACTCGCTGGCAGTACGCGTTGACACACCAACAAATTGGGCTACTTCAGACATTTTGTGTCCGTGGACTCTGCCAAACACGATGGCTCCTTTTTGCCACTGAGTAACGTCTGCCTCACGACCCATTTTGCAGACTATATCCAACACACACTTTGTTCTTCACCACCTCACGAAACATCTGATCCTGTGTGCTACGTCACCGCTACTTGTCACTTACCAATGCTACATCAGCGCCATCTGTGTGACCTTGAACTTCCTACTATCGGTGCTATTAGGGTGACTAATTTTTTGTCCGGTGTGCTTTTATATATATATATATATATATATATATATATATATATATATATATACACTTACTTTAGGTTGTTACATTAGGTGAGTTTGAACGACGGTTAAGGATCGACCTGCGGTCGCCCCTCTGCAGCATCTCACCTCATTTACAGGACTTGGTGAAAGAGGGAATTGCTGTCTGATCTCCTCCTGCCCTCGTAGCCAACCACGCATGGCTGGTCAGGACTTTGCACAGGAATCTGTCCAGCTGGTTCTTGAAGTTTTTCAGGTCGGTGTGCTGGAGATTACTCACTTCTTTTGGTAGGACTTGAAAAGCTTTGGGCCTCGTATTCTGAGGGTATTTTCCATCCTCGTTTTTAAGGCCCTTGTCCCACCGCAGCTGGGGCCGTACAAAATCTGCCTCTTCTCTCATTCCAGTTTGTTTCTATTTCATTTCTAAGGTTAGGGACAGAGCCCTCAAGTATTTTCCATATGTATATTATTGTGTACCGCTCGCGACTTCTTTCGAGAAAGTAGAGTTCGAGGGATTGTATTCGAGACCAGTAGTCTTCACCTTCCGTTTCCTCTATTTTAGACGTAAAAGCCCTTTGTATAGCTTCAATGTTCGCAATGTCTCGTTTTCTGTATGGGCTTGTGAGTACTGAGCAATACTCAATTATTGGTAGGACAAGACTCTTCCATAATTTGAGCATGATGTTTGTTTTTCTGCTGCGGAAGCTCTTCTAGATGATTCCCATCACACTGGCCAACAAGTATTTTTCATCAGGTATAGTTATGGGTCGGCTAGATAGCTGTTGGGACGCTGATTCCAAATCTGTTTTCGGTTTTCCTCTACTGTAGTACGTCTAGTTTTCGAGATGAAACCGATCATAATATATAATATATATATATATATATATATATTATATAATATATATAATATATATATATATATATATATATTATACAATATAATACTATATATAATATAATATACTGTATAATACTACAGTATATATACAATATACAGGGTGTTTCAGGAGGAAAGTCAATACTTCGGGAGGTGATAGTATCGGTCATTGTGAGAAAAAAGTTCATATGAACATGTGTCTAATTCTGAATGGTTACGGAGATAGAGCTGTTTGAATCTGATGCGCGCGCAGCTCTTCTTCCCCCTTCCCTCCCCTATAACCTTGAACCATGTAAGCTGTAATGTAACCATGTAACATAAGCCAATCGACAGCTGACTGTTGTGAGTGACATTGTTTGGTGTTTGAAGCAGTGTTAAGAATACCACACACCTTCACACATGCCGAATATGCAGATGTGGTGTATGTTTACGGTTTTTTGCGATGGAAGTGCTCACGAAGAATTTCTACACGTCTCGGTGTACCACACACAAGAGTATGGCGAACATTACGTGAGGAAGGCTTGCATGCGACTGGAATTTTGTCATTGAGTAAATGCTAATCGCCGATTGCTTCGATTAATACTGTTCACCGATGAAGCTACTTTCACCCGTGACGGTATCAACAACACTCGTAACTCTCATCGGTGGTCAGACAAAAATCCAAATGCCACTGTGGAAACAAATTAATTTTCAACATCGCTTCTCTGCCAATGTGTGGTGCGGTATCATCGATGATCAGCTGATTGGCCCTGTTACTTTAGAGAATCGTCTTACAGGACAAAGTTACCTAGATTTCTGCAAAATGAATTGCCAGGACTATTGGAGGATGTTCCTTTGGCTACACGCGCTGGTATGTATTTTCAGCATGACGGAGCTCCTCCACATTCTACCCGTCTGGTGATGCAATACCTAAATCAAACTTTCCCTGGTCGATGGATCGTCCGCAGTGGTCCCATTCAATGGCCACCAAGGTCTCCAGACCTCTCTCCGTTAGATTATTGTTTGTGGGGTGGATGAAGTCAAGTTTACAAAGAAAGGTGGATACATGAGGCGCGCATTTTGGATGCTGCTGCCCTCATAAAGGAACGTCAATATCAACTCAGACGAACAACACGCGATCTTCGCAAACGAGTTGCAAAGTGCATTGAGGTTGACGGTGGGATTTTCGAAACGTATTGTAAACCGTAACAAATTTGTCATTTCTGTATCTGATACCATTCAAAATGCCATGTTTAAACATTAAATGTTAGAAACATATTGGTTTCTCTTTCTTGATTACCATTAACAATGCTTTGTAGATTCAAACAGCTGCCTCTATCTCCGTAACCATTCAGAATTAGACACATGTTCATATGAACTTTTTTCTCACAATAACCGATACTATCACCTTCCGAAGTATTGACCTTTCCTCCTGAAACACCCTGTACAATATGTGCCCTTTATATTATAATAATATATATATAATATACATATAACTATATATAATATAATATATAATACTACAGGGTGAGCGAAAAGTCCCTGTGCACCTGCAAGAAGTGTAGTGAACCTGTACCTGCACTGTGTTGGAAGTGGACAGGTGCACAGGGACTTTTCGCTCACCCTGTATATACACAATATATAATATGCGTCCTTTATACATGTAGCGGAGTATTTTGTCGTTGCAGCTTAGGTGTAGGTTTTTTCTTAACGTTTCTGTACCCTCATGTATGGCATTTTGTCGTTTCAACTTAGGCTTTCCGCAGGTTGTCTTGTGGTATTTTAGGTGAGAGCAGTTGCTGGCCACAAATTTTCAAACGTTGCACATGTACATTGTACACTCTTTTATTCTTTGGCGTAACAGTCACATGTCTAGTTTGTGTGTTGTTTTGTTTTGTGTCGCCCACTTACCCATTTCATATTTTTAGGTCATTTACATCAACCCACTCATCGATCATCATGCGTCGAAAGTGTAAAAATCACCCCGACAATTTCTGTTACGTGTGCGGCTCCTTCGCGACTAATCACAGCGGCGTACAATCACGATGGATCTTCGGAAAACTTACCGGTTATACTTCAGCTGTCCACTACGCGACCAAGATAAGGCGTGGGCACCACATGTTATCTGTACCGCTTGTTCGAATGGATTACGTGACTGGATGAACCAAAGGAAAAAGTCGATGAGGTTCGCTATACCCATGATATGGAGGGAGCTGAGAGACCATCATGGCGATTGTTCTTCTGAAATGTTAACATAACTGGATTCTCCGTGAAGAACAAGCATAACATCGTTTATCCGACCGTAGACTCCGCGATCAGATCGATCCCTCACGATGACATGATGCCGATTCCGGTACCTCCAGAGCATGGACTTTATTCTTAGAAGACGAAAGGGAATCCGACGAAGGTGCGATTGGCGGAGATGCGGGACCTTCGGCCGATCTTGACTACACACCTGACGAAGAGCAATCGGAGCCGGAGAGGCTGATCCAGAACGAATTGGATGATCTCATTACAGACCTAGCCCTCTCCAAAGAGAAATCAGAACTTCTCTCATCGAGACTCAGCAGAAACACTTACTTGAGAAGAACGTCCGAGTGTGTCACTATCGAAAACTAAACCATGATTTGGCGACATTCTTTACAGTACACGGTCGCTCTGCTATTCCCAAGATATCATGGCGCCTCTCCATTGATTCCTTACAGCGAAGCTTGAAAGCGTTCTGCTGCAATAGCGGGAACTTAAAGCCGTCCATCCCGATCGCCTAGTCCGTTCATCTAAAGGAGACGTACGATAACATGAATACTATTCGAAGCAATCCAATACACCACTCATCAATGGAATATCTGTGGTGATCTCAAAGTCATTGGTATGTTAATAGGCATGCAAGAGGCTTCACGAAATACTGTTGTTTTCTATGCCCATGGGACAGCCGTGCTACCGTGGATCATTACATCAGACGTGACTGGCATCAAAGAAGCATATACGAACCAGGAACGGGCAGTGTCCAGTGTGTTCCTTTAGTTGATCCAAAGAAGATTTTCCTGCCACCTCTCCACATTAAGCTCGGCTTAATGAAAAATTTTGTGAAAGCGATGGGTAAGGGAATTCGAGAGGGTTTTCGATACTTTGTTGAGAATTTTCAAACATCATTGCCGCGAAATTGAAGAGGAAATCTTTGTGGGGCCCCCAAATTAGGGAGGTTCTGCAGGATGAAGGCTTTGAAGAAAGTCTCAATGCCTTAGAACTAAAAGCATGGCAGGCTTTCAAATGGATGTGGAAACTTCTTGGTCTCTCGCATACAAAGATGAAGTTCAGAAACGGCTCGATGCATACCAAGAAATGGGTTGTCGCATGTTCTTGCAAAATACATTTTCGCATCTAGATTTCTTTCCCGAAAACCTTGGCGCGGTGAGTGACGAACAGGGGGAACGCTTCCATCAAGACATCCAGCCAATGAAAAATCGCTATCAAGGTTTCTGGAACGAAAGTATGCTGGCAGACTACTGCTGGATGTTGTACCGCGACGATCCGGAGAAGGTTTACAAAAGAAAATCGTACTCGCAACTTTTTTAGGTTGGTATACATTTTTTTCATGAATAAAGTTGTACTTTCACGATAAATTGTGCTGAGAGTAATACCAGTCATATTTCGATAACTAGATGTGCTAGAGGAAAAGTGAAAACAGATTTGGAATCAGCGTACAAACCTGGTCTAGAAAAGTGAGAATACATCTTTGATGAGAGAAAAAAGTTCGATTTTGTCGACCAGTGTTATTTTTCTAGCCGTTGTAATTTTGATGTTGCAGTGCTCTCTGAATTCTGCATCCGACGACATTATTACTCCAAGATCCCTGACTTGTGGATTTGGTGTTATCTGTTTGGCTTGCTGAGTTTTGTACCCTTTTTTCTGTAGCTCCTTCTTATTACCATATCTTAGAAGTTGGAATTTTTCTTCGGTGAACTTCATATTGTTGTCTTCTGCCCACTGGAATAATGTTTCAATGTCGTTTTGTAATTTTATTATGTCACCTTCGTTCAATATTTCCTTACATAGCTTTGTGTCATCTGCGAAGCATGATACAATACTGTCTTTAACATCTACATCAATATCTGCAATCATTATTATGAACAGCGAGGGAGTTAATACTGTCCCTTGTGGGACAGAGCTCATGACTTCCGAGACTTCCGATTTAACTCTGTTTACCACCACTCTGTGTTTTTTGCGTCAAGAAATTAAATATCCACCTCCTAGCTTTCCAGTAATTCCTGTATTCTTAAGTTTGTGTGCTATGATTCCATGGTCACATTTATCGAAGGCTTTAGCAAAGTCCGTATATATTACATCTATGTTTTGTCCTAGACACAATGTTTCCAATATTTTCTCATGGTGGTCTAGTAGCTGTGATAGGCATGATCTTCCAGCCCTGAAGCCATGTTGATTTGGGTTGTATAAGTCGTTTTCTTGTAGGTAGTAGTAGTTTTGCCTCTAATTATACGTTCAAAACACTTTATAAGGTGTGAGGTGAGAGCCACTGACCGATAATTCTTGGGCATTGTTCTGTTACCACCTTTAAATAAGAGGGGGGCAATGTTCGCGTTCTTTAAGGGGAGTGGAATTTGTCCTGTGTCGAGTGATTTTTTCCATAGAAGTATAGCGGTTTGGCAATATCCTCTTTGCATTTCTTTATAAAGGTGGCACTCCATGTGTCTGGCCCTGGCGCTGAATTTTCTCGCATCTGTGATAAGGCCGTAATTACATCTCCTTCCGTGAACTCGAAGTCCATTAATAGGTTTGTGCCGGAATTTGTTCTTGGTTGATCTGTACCGATGTCGAAAACTTCGTCTGGGTTTCCCACTCCATCTCGGACTTAGTGGTGCTAAACACAGCGTTAAATTGTTCCCTTAGCAGTTCACGTGTTTCTTTCGGGTCATTTGTGTATTCGGCCTCCCCGTCTATCAGCGGACCAATACTCTCCTTACACTGCATTTTCCTTTGTGTAGAAGTTTTTTTTTTCTGTTACCTTGTTTTCCTCCTCGTTTTTCTTATGTATGAATGTTTGCTTTAGGTCCATTTCTATTTCGCCAAGTTTCCTCTCTAGTTTGAGTCTCTTTGCATCAGTTCTACATCTGTGGAGATGTTTGACGGTTTGTCTTCGTTGCCTCAATAGTGTTCTGATTTTCCTCTCGTGCTTGCTACGTTTTCTTTCCTGTCTCTCTGGAATATGTTTCAGTATTATAAGTTTCGTGAAGTAGCAATTCCCAACTTACCTTGAATTTATGTTTAAACCTTATGTTTAAGCCTTCAAACATTCGATCTGCCTCTCGAGGATGTGTTTTCGGGCCTCTGGGTGCTACCTTCAATTGTATATCGATGAGGTTATGGTCGGAGAACTTTGTGTGCGTTACTTTTTTATTTATTATTATCTCGTTGTTATTTGTCAAGATTAAATCCAAAACGTTCTCTTTTCTCGTGGCTTCACAGATTTCCTGGGTAAGAGCGTAATGTTCCATAATATCTAATAACAGTGTTGTTTGAGTTCTATCATCTTTAGTAATGTTGCCATGAAACTTCTCGACATATATAACTTCGTCATTTTTCTTGCATGTAATGAATGGGAAATTAAAATCTCCAAAAATTAGAATATTTGTTGCTGGAGTTTCAAGTAATTTTAATGTTTTCTACTTCATTTGTAGCAAATTGAAATTCACTTTTTGTAGTGTTTGGTGGTCTGTAGATGTTCATAATGGTTAGGTTCAGTTCTTTTACTTCTAATATAATAACTTCAATTGTGCTGTTTGATTTGTTTACCTTCACTTCACATGTGTATGTTTTTTTCACGTAGATGCAACACCCTCCCCTTCGTCTAGCCACTCTATCTGCTCTGTGAATGTTGTAGTCCAACAATGCTAATTCAGTATCCTCGATACAGTTTCCACAGCCTTTTTCGCATTTATGCAAGTGCGTTTCCGTTAGGCATATAATATCTATGCTGGATTCGGTGGATTCGGTAGCTAAATTCTGTAAGTATTGTAATTTTTAGCCTGCATGGTCCGAGTAGAGGCCTTGAATATTTGTGTATACAATATTTATTGGTTTTCTAATTTCCGTGTTCAGTTTTCCTATATAGTGGTCGTTTCCAGGTCGATGTCGGTTCTTGTTTGGTGTTACTGGTTTGGCCGCTGCATTTGGGAGAATTGGAGTTGCGGCACTTGATACCACTGTGGTTGTATTATCGGTGGGTGGTGTTCCTCTAAAAAATTTGTTTCCTTGCTCCTGTTGTTACTTCTAATACGGATAGGGTCTGTTCTTCCCCGTTCTCTTCTTTGGGTACCCTTTATGTGAAAATATGGGCACTTTATATTTAGGCATTTTCTCTCTGTCAGTGACTGTCTGCACATAGGAGAGTGGAAAAAGTGACAGTTTTTCCATATCTGCATCTTCCATTCCTCATCATATCGAAGCATTTTTTTGGGTGACTGTACCTGCAGTTTGCTCCATAGATGCACGACCCTGTTTTATAGTATTCACATATGGCCCGTCGTTTAATCTCCTTACGAGCCCTATGTGATTCAATTGCTTTTTTCTGTCCCGCCACCACTTCTTCCCTATTCAATGGTTTTTTGTCTTCGACGAGTTTTCATTAGTGTTCTTGGTATCTTCCTCTTTCTCCTTTGTATTCCTGGTATCCCTCTCTTTCTCTTTTGTGTTCCCCTTATCTCTCTCTTTGGCAGGGGATATTTCATCCTCTGAAGCTACATTTGCATCTTCCTGTAGCGTAGCGTGCTGTAGCGTGCTTTCCTGTATTGCATTTTCCTGCGCCTCGTATTTGTTTGTGTCAACGTTTCCTAGTGTTACCTCGTCATCTGTCGGTAAACATGTATTGCCCATTTTCATTGCTCGTTGTACCATATTCTTGCATTTTTCCATGCATGTGATGCACAGGAAGCCGTAAATGCCTATGATTTTGTTATTTATTCCACTTATCATTTTCTTGTCTTTCCTATTTAAGTTCATGCATTCGTAGTGTTTAAAGGTATTGCACAGAATGCATTTTAAGCCCGTGGCCTGGTCCGCTTCATTTTTGCAGTCTGAAAGCTGATGTGCAGCGCATTCCATTAAACATAATCCAGTTCTATTCAGCTTTCTGAATTTACCACAGTTTACACAGTTCTTCATATTTTTTGCCATTCTTTCCTTTATTCTTTCCTTTCTGCTTTCTTTATTCTTTACTATTTATTATTCTTTCTTTATTCCTTTATTCCCTTATTCTTTCCTTTATTCTTTATTCTTTCCTTTAGTTTGCCTCTTTTCTATGCCTATGTACAGTTGCGCTCATTATTCGTAGGACACTCTTGAGAACAGATAGAGACACCTGGCATATATTTGTTGTGTGTACTACAAACGGTTGTAACATTTTATGAATGAATCTGGAGTGGGTGAGCGCTGATTGGTTGGTTGACTCATTGACAAATGTCTTTAGAACATAATTATTTTCATTCATCACTCTCGTTTACATATTACTGAGGAAACACAAATGAATAATATAATTAAATATAAATTCAAGAAGGGGATGTCTATTAACAAAGCGGATGTCAATGAAGTGAATAAAAAATGGTCTTGTAAAAACTAAAAAAAAAACCTTCGAACGTCATGACAGTGTTCATGGTATTGGCAAGCCTGTCATCCTGGATGGAACTGAAGCTTCAGTGTACAGCAATACCCCGATTAACTCGGTTAATTCGTCCGCGGAAAGTACAGCGTTATGTGAATCAGTGTTGATCGGGGAATGTAATCAATGTGAAATAAAGTGTTTCGTTCTCAGATGTCAATGATAAAGAAAAATCTGAAAAAACACTGTTTTTTTGCGAAAATGAACTAGTTTTAATTATGAAACAACTGCAAACAATTTAGTTACGAATATGTTTAATTTTTAGCTAAAAGTGCGCTCATTATTATGTTCTTTTTTAATCTGTCAAACCATCCGCGAGACCGCGACTAGCAACAGTAAAAGTTTCTTCATTCGTTAGCGCTTTCAAATGAATTGTCATCTCGCTAAGCAGAATTCTTTTTTATTACGATATTCAAGCCAAACAGATAAAAGCTGTTCCCTATTTATCATTGTATACTGTATGTTTAATTTTTAGTTAAAAATTAACTCCTTTAATTTTGGAAAAAATATGTTGATATTTTCTACATTTTTTAAAATGGCGCTTATTTTTAAAAATAACTTTGTTCCATTCAACGTTAAAAAATGTATTTTTGTCAAAAAAGTTTGCTACAAAAACGTGCAAGAGCGAATCTTAAGCATCGCTGTTTCGAGAATGGTGTCAAAGTTTTATCAGCGTTATGGCGAATCAGCGTTGAACGAATCCGTGTTATGCGGGGTATGCCTGTATAAAAACAGAACCGAAGGTAGGCATTATTGCGCTCTGAGCAAATTCCAAATTGATTCATTTATTTATTTATTTACATTTAATATTGAACACAGATTCAGATATCATTTTGTGTTAAACAAAGACAGCAAAAACCTGATATATATAAATACATATATAGGCGATGTGTAAATGAAAAAAAATGTTTTGGTGCATATTAAATTTTAATAACATTATAACATTACCAGATTGATGGGTACCTGTAGGTTTAATACGTCACTGCTTAGAATATCTTCCAATTGGCAAATGGACGACAGCTGAATGGATACTACCGGTATGGCATTGTTATATCGGGAGCAAATGCTATTTCTAGATCAGCAACACTGATATAGTAATAAATAGTCTCTGAGAAAAATATTATTTAGAAACGAAGCATGCTTTGAATTGAGTCAGTATCATAAATGTATATAATTGTTTTATATTAATAAGTTCCATATTACAACTTAAGTGTTGAACCACGGCAGCTGTTACTCTAGGCGGTCTCTCACCTCAAAGGAGATAATCACAGAAAAAAAACTATTACAGTGATTCATATCAATAAACATAGAGACATTTAAACAATGATATCTGACAATTTTGCAAAAGTGTTACACATTCATAATTACCATTGTATTTCAGAAATATTTTATACATAAACACAACAAATTTAATATCTTGTCCAGCCACCGTTGTTCTCTATGACTTCCTGCAGTCGATGTGGTACAGAAGCAACATGATTATATACCAGCTGTTGACTCCTCAGCACCTCCCACTCTCTAAATGTGTGTTGTAAAAGCTAGTCCGTTGTTCGTTCCTCCGCTGGTTCCCACACATTTACAATATTGGCCCATATATTCTCGATGGAATTCATATCACAACCTTTACTTGGCCAATCCAGAAGGTCGATATTTCTTTGCTCAGAGAACCAGCGTATGACGATCCGTGCTGTGTGAAATAGGGACCTGTCTTGCATAAAAATGATTCGCTCAGGAAATGGCAGAGCATATGCACGCACAGAATGAAGCATAAACTCTTCGAAAATTTCTATATACTGGTCTGCAGTAAACCTCCCTTCTAGTTTGGTGAGCTCTCCTACACCATACAGGTGAATCCCTCCCCACATGTTACAGGTTACATGACCGCTACGTGCTTCCTCATAGATGTGCTCTTGAGTATATCGAGAATTATTCCTCCTCCAACAATGGAGACGGCCATGGGATGTGGAGGAAAAGGTCTTTTCGTCGGTAAATATCACTCGGCTCCAAAAGTCAAGTCCTTTGTCAACATGTTGCTGATCAAATCGAAATCTATTTTCTCGATGTTGCTGATATAACTTCTCCTTGATAGTCGGGTTCCGATGGTGTAACCCAGCTTCATGTAGCCGCCGCCTTACTGTCATTGCCGAAACATCAAGCTGCAATTGCTCCCTTATGGCAACAGCATTGGTAAAGGAATGGGCTTCGGCAACATCGCAGATCCTCCGATCATCCACAGCAGTTGTCAGTCGAGTTTTCACTGTACTGCGGTGATCCCCTAGATTTCCTTCCTCTTGCCACCTAGAAATTCCAAGTTCTCTTGCAATTTGAGTTGGAGATAGTTCGCTCTCCTTCATGCCGATGATTCTTCCCCTTTCAGAATTTTCTGGTGATGATAATCCATTCTGCAGAGTAGTTGCTTCGATGAGATTCAGGAATAGTGTGAGCTTATTCTCAGTCACCATACCTATTAACACTTCTGTCATGGCGTCATGCGGTGTCACGTGATATGTTAAAAGTCAGGTGGAATTGTTGGACTGTGGAAACAGTTTGGAAAATGGTCATTAAGCTGCTACACCAGCAGTTCCCAAACTTTTTTTGTGATTACCCCTTTCGGTTAATCGCCAAATGGAAATTATCCCCTGCAAAAAGCAGGAAATTTCATTTTACTGAGCATGAGAATAATTATTCAAATTTTATAAACATAATACTCGTATATTTCTATATATACAGTGCCTTATGTATAAATTAAACATATGATATTGGTTAAAGAATGGCTACAACATTACATAGGCAGTAAGCAAAACGCGTCACCACCAACTACTAGTCTAGTGGGAGGGATGCAACCGTTTCTGCTGAACTAACGCCTGAATTCTGGGTTCAGTTTCGCTTTTGCCCAAAATGTCTCGAATGTTCTCTGCAAACTCAAACTTCAGAATAAGATTTTGCCACATTTTCAGAATTCTACTTTCATTTCAGGTGAGTCACTGCTTTTCAGGGCGTAATAAGTGAATGGCTTTTTTAGCTGGCATGGCTGCGTATTAAATATGTACTAATTCATTTAATGTCGTTAATAAGGAGGTTGATTGTGGATTTGACATAGAGTGCCTACACAGAATCTAGATTAAACCAGGTTCTGGAGGTAGAAATTCAATTTTTAGCTTCTTTTTAGCCAACGCACTACTATGAACGTATCATGTCAGTCTCGGAAAGTCCGTATAATTCTCCTCATGGTGTAGCCGTTCGTCTTTTGTAACACTGCGACCATGACATAAACAGTTAAACGGTCAACTCGAAAAAACATTTTTTTCACAAAATGAACACTAAAAAAAACAATTCTCAGAAATTCCTTTTTACCCCCAGGAAATGTCAAAATTACCCCCTTGCGGGTAATTACCCACACTTTGAGACCCGCTGTGCTACACAGACCATCACATACTTACAAAGTTAAATATTTGTTACACACCATATCAAAACCCTTAATTTTTTTCGCTGAACCCCGATAGAAAACAATGACGTATGGGCTAGTGGATATTTTCGCTCATCTATCATTCAGTCGGCAATTCTAACGACGTTTTAGGTAAAACTATAACATAGAAAACTCAGGTAGTACTCTTGCAAGTGTGTGTGACACACGAAGATGCAATATATTGGCTTCCTTTTAAGCTGATAACTATCATACTATTTACGTGTTAAGTTGCATTCAACCAATGTCTTATCTGGGAGATGGTAAATTGAAGATGCTGACAATGTTTAACACGTACAGTACTGTTGCATTGCATGTTATGTGTTACAATATTTATTCATTGAAATGTCAGTTAAATAGAGGATTACAGGCTTGCCGATATCATGAACACTGTCATCACGTATCATGGTTTCATTTATAGAATATACAAGAACATTATTTTATTCACGTTATTGACATTCCCCTTGTTAATATATATATCCCCTTCTAGGGCCCTCTACAATTTCATCCAGCAAGAAGCAACATCATTACTGCAGGATTTCCGCTGGTCCCCTTTTCAACAAGTCTCAACAGGCCCTCAACACTCATCCTCGCGCCGGTAAGGCCATTCCGCCTTCAGATCCATCTACAGTACATCGAAGCCCAGGTCCTTAAACCTTCTCGGAGGCCACAAGCCTACCTTTGTCTTCGTGTTAAGCAACTCCCGCGTAACCTACATAGTATATCCTCAGCCTAGCGAATAGGCTATCTTCAAAGTGAAGTGTTTACAAACAACCGGCTAAAACTTTCCCATTACGACTGCGGTAGGCATGTTCAATTATTTTTCCGTTTTCAATTATCTTGCAGTATTTGTATCCGCTTGTTTATTTGCTCATTTATGTATTTATTTTACTTGTCTAATCCGTTTACTATACGAACATCGTACTTTCATTACCTCAGTTATTATTGGGCTTAATTACATATTATTGTGCGTTCACTGCCGCATATCTTTTTAGCCAACCTGAATTAGTGTTTCTTGTAATTAATTATTATATTAACTTAACGCTTAAACTGTATAAACCATTACTCATTGCTAAGAATCAGCCATTGTAAGATAGCACAATTATTGTATACAGAATTGTTAATCACTGTGAACAAATAATTCATTTATTTTTCTAACTAAACACAAAACAACAAAGTAACTTCTCTCTCCTTATTAAATATTGTTTATTTGGGCTGTGCCACGAACTGGTGGCCCTCATTATTCATTTAAATTTAATTCATAAATTATAGTAAACCTACTTTCTAGGGCACATCAAACTGGTGATGTGCACGCCACTATATATGTAAACCAGAGTGATGAATGGAAATAATTATGTTCTAAGGACATTTGGCAATGAGTCAACTAACCAATCAGCGCTCACTCACTCCCAGACTCATTCATAAAATGTTACAACCGTTTGTAGTACACACAACAAATATATGCCAGGTGTCGCTCTCTGTTCTCAAGAGCGTCCTGCGAATAATGAGTGCAACTGTACATTAAAACAAAAAAGTGAAAAGAAATTAGCATAAGGTTAACAAACACTGATAAAAGGCAAGACATTTTAAGAAGATATTGTCAATTTTATACATTCCCGAACTGTGACTGAAATTATTTTTAAAATAGGTGATTTAAAAGATAAGATCTCTGAGTATTCGTTCCCTTTTCAACACGACACACTTATTAAATTAATTAAGCTTTGCATCAAAGATTGTAAATATCAGTTTGAAGATAAATTTTATGCTATGCCGTTTGGATTGGCAATGGGAAATCCCCTCTCACCTGTATTAAGTAATTTATATATGGAATTTGTTGAAAGTAGAATTTTGTCCACTCCTGTTAATTTTAACCTTGTCTGGTACCGGTATATAGATGATGTGTTATGTCTATGGTCTGACAATTTGGATGTTGACGAATTCCTTGGTAGGCTCAATAATTTAGTTCCGCCTATAAAATTTACTGTCTAAAAGGAAAATGATGGATGCTTATCATTTCTGGATCTAAAAATTCCGAGATGCGTAAATCAATTAAAATTTGAAGTTTTCCGCAAACCTACTAATAATAACTCTTATGTGCATTTTTATTCTGACCATCACCCCTCGATAAAATATTGTTTTATCTTCCATATTTCTCAGAGCATTAAGAGTTGTCAGTCTTGAATTTTTAGATTCTGAGTTATGTAATATCATGAATATTGGTGGTCGGGTACGATTTGGCGCCGCCGTTAATTAGTATCACGTATTAAATAGGACAACCTGTTTGTCTGTCTGTCTGTCTGTAGACACCATGTACAGTACTTTACTATTAAGTACCTACCTGATTAGAGTGTAAATAACGAAAGAAAGATTACGAAAGAAATCTTTTATACTGTAACTTGAAGAGCCTAATCATTTTCATTAATCAGTAAAGTAACATAAATATCATCAACTGTTGCCGCAAAATAGAAGTCAATATCTTCCTTCCTTGACTAATCAATTTTAAAATTAGAAAGAGCCGTTTTGAGCAGAAAACTGAGATTTGTTTATAAAAAACCTCTGAACAGGTAGCTACTGTAGAACAACCTGAAAAAAGTGTTAGCAGCTGACGAGGAAGCTTCTAACAGTGGCTGCATCCTCCAGCGCGGGACACGTCAACGCGAAGAAGAGGCGACGTCAAACCAAAACATCAACGCGCTGGTGGCCAAACTTCCTCAAATCTCCGTGCAGCGGGCTGTCTACGGTTGGCCAGACTGGCAGTCAACGGCCTGTTGCGTGGCACGGTCAGAGTGCCGATCGGCTCCCGGGGCCGGACCTATTCTCAGCGTGCTATTTTTTCAATAAAAGGGAGCAATTGTGTGCTCCCCGAACTACTCTTACTCTCTGGCGACATTAAGACTAATCCAGGCCCCACTACAACTTACACATGTCACCAAACACAAAGACATAGACACAATAGCACCATGAGACACATACAGAAGTATAATATTAACATATTACAGTACAACGTAGATGGCCTCACAAACAAAATCATGCAGCTTAGGGAATTCGTACACAAACAAAACATTCACATAGCACTTATACAAGAAACAAAACTAAAACGCACACACAAAACACCCACCATCCCTGACTTCACGGCGATCCGTCAAGATCGTACTGGGGGTAACGGAGGTGGACTCATCACTTACATACGTAAAAGCATTAGCTACACTGATGCTACCCAAAACATTACAAACACAATCCAAGCAGATAACACGATAGAAATACAGGCAGTTAACATTAAAACACGCGCAAAACACAACACCACACTAATCAACATTTGTACATCCCACCAGATAGTTCACCTCAGGTGCCAGCCAATTACAATCCACAGTTACACAATCTGGCCTCTCTCACTAATGTCATCTTAGGAGGAGACTTCAACGCCAAAGACACTAGTTGGTACCTGCACAACCAAAGCAACACCAGAGGCGCCAACATAGCCACACAACTAAACAGCCTCTTCATTCTTAACAATACAGAAGAACATACACACATACCACATCAAGCAGGATACTCAAACTCCTCCCCAGACATAACGTTCTGTTCCCCCTCACTAGCAACACATACACAATGGAGAACAGAAAAACAACTGTCATCAGACCACCTGCCCATCATCATTACAACACATTCTACACTCTGCCCCAACAGCCTTAGGCACACTTACAGAAATTACAAGAAACAGTTCAAAATACAGACTGAGGAACAATTCACCACATTAAACAGCACACCCATCATAAACATCAATACAACACTCAAGACATTTAATCAGATCATCAATAATGCAAACAAATACATACCGAAGGGCAACATTAGGAAATACAACCCAAATTACACTAGAGAAATAGCCCACCTTATAAGGCAACGTAACAACCTCAAATATAACAAACAAACCCCACACACAGAAGCCATAAAACAGCAGATACAACAGCTCAACACAGAAATAAACAACAAACTCAAAGAAAAACAAACAAAAACATTCAGGGAATTCATAACAACATTAAACCACTCCACAGATACATCCAGGCTGTACAAGACTATAAACGGCATTACCCACTCTAACAGCGGCATTCACACCTCACACGCGGCTATCTGTCGCAGCCAAAATAATATCCCAACATACACACAACAAGCTAACATTCTAGTTAATCACTACGCAAAGATAAGTCACTTAAACAGAGACAACAACCAGAAACATGCAGACAGACAAACAGCCAGACACAAGAAAACCTACAGACTCGACACAACCATTACACCCTTCAATACAGACCAGACCACCAAGATCATCAAAAACATTAAGAATTCGAAGGCTACTGGACCAGACAACATATCTAACATACACCTTAAACACTTGGGCCCACAAGGAATACTAGCTCTCACAAATATCAGCACATATTCATACCAACACTGTATTATTCCTGACATATGGAAACAAGGTAAAATTATTACACTACTCAAACCAAACAAAAATCCAACAGAACCAGCTTCCTATAGACCCATTACTTTACTATGCACACCTTCCAAAGTAACAGAAAGACTAATCTTACAAATCACCAACCCACACATTCCACTATCGCCTACTCAACATGGATTCAGACCTCACTCAACCACGACATTACTCACTAACCTCACGCAGCACATCATGGATGGCATCAACTCCAGACGACCAGCTCAACGTACACTATTAGCAACAATAGACATTAGTAAAGCATTTGATGCTATCCCACGCTTCCCTCTCATAAACAAAATACTCAACACAAACCTGCACAATAACACCAAAAGGTGGCTGAGCAACTATCTTTCAGGAAGAAACTCACATGTCACATTTAATGGCAAGTCATCCAAAAACAAGCTTTTTCCGAACGGGGTCCCTCAAGGCTCTGTTCTCTCACCAACACTCTTCAACTTATACATGCATGACATTCCAACACCCATAGATAACAAGCTTACATTATCATCATATGCAGATGACATCACTCTAACATCCACCCACAACAACATCGACACCGCTACAAATAACCTACAAACATACATAAACAGTATACAAGACTGGCTCACACACAATAGACTCAAAGTAGCGCTCACAAAATCAACCATCACCTTGCTTACAAGCAACACAAAAGAACACCAGGTAATTCCACAGCTTACACTAAACAACATCAACATTCCACACACTCACAGGACCAAAATACTTGGGGTCACATACAACACATCATTATCGTTTGCAAACCACATTCAGGATATTAAAAACAAATGTACGTCAAGACTTAACACGCTTAGGGTACTAACAGGCACAAACTTTGGACACCAGCAGGAAACAACATCACTCATATACAAACAATATATTCGCTCAGTTATAGACTATGCTAGCCCATGCTGGGCACCCATTATCTCAAAACACACATAAACACCTTACAGACAATACAAAACAACGCATTTCGTATCATTACAGGATGCACTCAAACAACACCAATAGAACACCTGCACACAGAAACAAAAATACTAAAAGTTAGGGAACATTTAGACATGAGGGGAACACAATTCATGGCAGCAGCGACAACTAACCCACAACACCCTTGCCACTACATGTACAATCACGCACCGACACCTCGCACCATTAAGGTAACACCAGTGAGACATTATAACCAAATACTCCATTCCATACCACGCCCCACAGACATCGCACAGTACAGAAAACACATACACACACACCTAACCCACAAAGCACTGACACGTCTCGGTCCGAATGCGGTCCTAGGTGCGAAGCCGCCACCCATTAACATGTCAGAGATCAGCCTGAGCAGATCGGATCGAGTTAACTTAGCACGATTCCGATGTGGACATCACCCCAACTTACTAACATATAAACACAGACTAGACAACCCCACAGACGACACCTGCCACCTGTGCCACGACACACCACAAACAATTGAACACATTATGACAGACTGTACCGCTCTAGCACAACAACGAACACAACACAACATCACTAGTGCGCTGAACCTCTGGTCCACTCCGAAGAGGGCGATCGGTTACCTGCGTGCCGCCGGCTTGTTCGATCAGGGTGGGCTGATCGGCTAAACAACAACAACAACAACGTATTAAATAGTAATACTTGGTTATTAACCTGAAGTGCTGTCTGTCTTTTCAGATAAATTGTGTTGTTGCCCTTAATAGCATAAATGTCTGAAAATATATCAAGTAAGAAAGGGAAACAGAAGTTTTCACATAATTGATATTTGTATGTGTTTGATAAATGTAGCAAGCGCGACCCTTCGTTACTTTTTTGACGATGCGAGCAAAAGAGTCAGTTTATTATAAAGTGTATATATAATATGGGTACTTTTCCGTTATCTGCCCCCTTGACGATTGGTTAGGTTAAGTCGTGATATATTTGTTAAAACTAACGAAAATATCACGACTTAACCTAACCAATCGTCAAGGGCGTACAGTTGACTTAACCGGGCAGTGACGATTGGTTAGGTTAAGTCGTGATATTTTTGTTAGTTTTAACGAAAATATCATGACTGAACCTAACCAATCGTCAAGGGGGCAGATAAAAATATTGTAATGATAGTTCTAAATAAATCTTTATAATTTTTTATTGTTTCAATTGTTTATATATTTTAAATGTTAAGTCCTGAATGTAGACCTGGGGGCGGCGCCAAACCGGCTCCGCGCCCAAACGGCGGCGCCCAAACTGTTGCGGCCAAACGGCGGCGCCAAATCGTCCCATTTCGGAATATTGGTACTAAATTATTTTATCCTATTCCATTTCTACCATTTTTAAAAATAATTTCAATCATAGTTCGGGAATGTATAAAATTGACAATACTCGTATCTTGTTAAAATGTCTTTTGCCTTTTATCAGTGTTTGTTAACCTTGTGCTAATCTCTTTTCACTTTTTGGTTTTAATGTATATAGGCATATATTTTGGTCATCTTGCCTTTTCCCTTCATTCCCTGACGAGGTGTACTGTTAAATGCATGAAAGACCTTGGAATCATTTTTCTTTTTCCCATGTGATTGTTTATAAACAATGTGTTCTTTGTTAATTATTTTCAGATAGTGTTTCATCAAGAAATGCAGCAACGGAATCAGCATCGGAGTTAATACAACTCCACCCATCAACACCCACAGTAGCATCTCCTCTTGCATCAACATCAAAGTCGTCAATCTCTTCATCACATTCCCCCTACCTATCAAAATCTGTGCGCACAAGACGCTCTAAAGAACATTTCATTTCGGAATTTCTGAAACACTTCCTAATAATGTTTTGCTAACTAATTTGCAAGTTGCTAGCTATTTTCTTTATCTCAAAAAAAAAGAAGACCAAATGCTGAAAAGAAACTAGTTATCTGACAGACAAGCCAGGAACTACTCAAACTTTGAAAGCGCGCGTCAATCCCCACAATAGGGAGAAAGATGTACTTCAAAAGTTAACTAGATTTATCGAGAAGAAGGCAAACTTAGTAGATCAAAAAGATGTAGTAAGTTAAAGAATAATCATATTCGTAGCCTCAACTACTTATATGATATTTGTGCCTGCAAACAGAAAATCATGTCCATTGCTGATTTAAGATGTTTTGTTGAATGTAAACAAGTCCATATATCTTGCAAATGTTCAAGAAAAACTAAAGGACCTAAGGATGAATTATCTTTTTCTCTTAACCAACAAACAGTGCATAAAATGTATACTGAGAGTGTTCGTGTGGATACCACAAAAGTTTTAGGAAAAACAGAAAAAACGGAAACGTTTAGGATAAGAAAGTGGCGAGAGGAAAACTGAGATTTTCCAGAGAAAAATCCCAACATCAGAAGCCAATAGAAAGTTCATCCTCAACAGATGAAACAAAGGGAAACATAGAATTGGAAATGAACAAAGATTCTGATTATGAAAGAACAAATGAACAGGTGAGAGTGTCTTTACCTCATCTTGCAATAGAGGCAGACAAATTTGGTGTCTGATCGTGTTGCTGCTTCTTTTGCAACTGCAACCGATTGATGTTAGCATGATTACTAAAGATGACCATGTAGCTATAGATAAATTCAAAGTGCGACGAGCAAGAGAGAAATTTCGAAATAAATTAAAGGGTGAAGAACATGAAGAAGTAATTTCTTCTAGTTACTTTGACGGGCGAAAGGACCAAACACGGACAAAAGTTAAAAAGAGTGATAAGTAATATAATGAAAAGAGAAATCAAGATCATTATGTATTTCTTGCCGAATCAGGTGGACAACATGTTACTCATGAGACACCAACCTGCAGCAAGGCTATAAATATAGCAAACTCTATAGTGTCAGTTATTAAAGAGAGACAAACTGAGAATAACATAGAGGTCATTGGATGTGACAATACAAACAGCAACACTGGTTACAAGAGTGGTGTAATTCATTATGTATAAGAAACGCTTGGCGGACCACTACAGTGGTTCATTTGTATGTTACATACAAATGAACTGCTCTTGAGGCATCTCTTTGAAAAGTTAGAAGGCACAACATATAGGGCAAAGACATTAAATGGTCCTATTGGGAAGGCTATTCCTATTCACTTCTGTGAACAAAATCCAGTTGTAAAGTTCAAACCCATAAATGATGTTAAGGGATTGTCAAAATTACCCCAACATATGGTTGATGACGTAAGTGGTGACTAACAATATTTGCAAAGGAGTATTGTGCAATCAAAAGTGGAACTGAAGATGAGAACTTTGCCCGTCAAAAACCTTGGCCCATTAGTCACTCAAGATGGTTGACACTTGTCAGTAGGATTTGTAAGCATTATGTTGCAACACTCAAACCAACAAAGAATCTTTATATACTGACACAATTCACTGCTGCACATTATGGGCCAATTTGGCTTGGTATTTTAATAGACAAATCGATACACGGAAGATGTGTCATCTCAATGAGCATACTCTACCGTAACACAAGATTCCTTTGACAGATGATGACTTTATTTCCGGTTTTGATTGAATATGTCTGTGTGGGTATGTGAGCTGAGTGTGTGGTGGGGGTGTAGTTTGTTGCAAATGGAATGCGTGAATACATTATCAAACGCACTTCCATTTTTCACTCCAAGCACAGAGGGGAGATGCGTTATGTTATGCTGTCTCTTCTCACAATACATTATTTTTTAACGAAAAACTGCAAAACAAACGTATAACACAACAGAGGAGCCGAAACAAAGAGTAAATGATGCGTTTCGCCTAATCACTCCATCCGTGTAAAGGGAGATGTCACACCGAACATGGGGACGAATTATTCTGTGCCATGAGAATGATGGGGTACACACCGATCTTTTGGACATGTAAACGCGTAAATATGTTAAACCTGGTCACTTGTAAATGAATAAATAAAGACAACTGTAACCATTATTACTCCAAATATTCAGATGTTGGTCAGTACACTGAACTAAAACAAAAAAGAGTAACAGGGCATTCTGAACACCTGCACATACTATTATAAATTCGATTTCCTCTTTTTTCTCTCAGCAATTTAGTCGTACAAAGTCATTAACTTGTACAATAATTGTTGTTATTTCAAAATAAAGTACTGGAAATTAATCGAAAATTCAAAAGAAAGTATTTTTTTTTTCAACCGGCAGACCGCACGATCAGGTCACGTGAACTAGACCTGGACCGCGGCGGTCATGTAATTGAAGAGTACTGGCCTAGACTTTAACACAAACGCTATTCACAATATGAATTCATCAGAGAGAACAGAAGGAAATAGCTTCTTCTAACAGTCTGTTTACCGAAGTTAGCTGAAAAAAATAAGCCAATGAAACTTTTTTCAATGTATGACGAACCGAAGAATATCATGGCATAATGCTGAAGTAAAAAGGCTATTCTTAAAGCTTTTCTGTCGCTATATAAGACCTTATTAGCATAATAAGAGTGTGTTTGAGGAGTTTCAAATATCTGTAAAGACAGAAAAGGTCCGATACGGAATTATGGCAGTTATATTTATCTAATTTAAAGAAAATTTTTAAAATACAGAAACCACTTAAATTCTCTGGTATTAACATTATCCTCTACAGAAATACAATAACAGTTAAAGTCTGAACGTGAGTACTACTTATAAAACGACACCAGTACCACATTTAAATGCAAATTAATACAAATTTTAGTAATTCATTTACGTACAACTGCGATTTTGTGTAGTTACACAAAAACTTTAATATAATTTACCACTTAATCATAATAATCAATGAGGGGAAGCTTGAAATTGGCACAACACTCATCAAAATAATGCGGCCCTTTGGACTAATTCCTTTATTACACTGGTATGCATATGAAATTGTTTTGTCTGCTGTGAGGGTTTTTTCAACTCATATTATATAATTCGACCATGCTGAATTCGAAAATGACATTGGTTTTCCTCAATCAGGTCAGGTTTTTTCTCTATTGGCCATTTATTATAAGTCCAATTTTATCCCCAAATTTATTGATTTTTTTAGCTTAAACACTGTAGATACGAGTAATATTATAAGAACACTCGTGAAAAATGAAAACATTGTGTGAATAAATACTTTTATTCATACAATGAATATGGAAAAAAGTTTATTGAGGAATGAATGAAGTTTTTTTGGCTTTCCGTCTGTGTTTTTCTTCGGGCACGTCTCGCTTCAAACACCAGCAATAGTCCGCCAGCATATTGATATCCCAGTTTCCCTGGTACCTCTCTTCCATTATTTTGATATCTTGGTGAAATCGTTCACCCTGTTCCTCACTATAATCCCCGCAATTTTCAGGAAAATAGTCGAAGTGGGACCACAAAAAGTGCATTTTTATGGACATGCGCGACCCATGAGCTTTGAAAGCTTCCATCAAGTTTTCGACAACGGACTCGTATTCTGGACTTCTACGCTTGCCAAGAAAATCAGTGACAACTGATTTGAATGCCTGCCAGGCATTCTTCTCAGTTGGAGTCATTGCGTTTTCGAACTGAGTATCCTTGATCAAAGTTCGAATTTGAGGACCATCAAAAACCCCCAGCATTTAGTTTAGCATCAGATATATGAGGAAATTTACTCTCGAGATATCGGAATGCTGAACCCTCCTTATTCATTGATTTGATGAAATTTTTCATCAAGCCCAGCTTAATATGAAGTGGTGGGAGCAAAATGTTTGTTGGTGGTACAAGGGGCACTGAAACGACATTATGCGACCCAGGTTCAAAATTCTCTCTGGATGCCCATTCACGCTGTGCATAGTGCTTCTCATCCGCTCGGCTATCCCATTTGCAGAGGAAACATGGGTATTTCGTGTATCCCCCTTGCATTCCCAATACAAATGCCACAATCTGAAAAAAAATGAAAATATTTAAAGAATTTAGAGAATTTGTTCTATCAGATAAAAAAATCTATGCATTGGACTGTATCACTTCTGTGGGGAAGTTAAGTGTTCTTATACGCCCTCAAATAACCTTTGGAAAAACAACATGGTCAATAGCAATAGTTTACTTATGATATTAGTATTACCTTCAAATCTCCACAGATCCTCCAGTTATGTTGGTCGTATACGAGAGCATCCAGTAAAATTTTCATGTTATCGTAGCTCTCAGTAAGTTGTACGGAATGTGCTACAGGGACTGATGCAACCCTATTCCCAATGTTGAGAAGTACTGCTTTCAAACTTCGTTTAGACGAGTCTATAAATAGCCTCCATTCTGATGCGTTATATGGCAGGCCCAAGGATTCGATTAGCCCCTCAACATTGCAGCAGTACACTAAGGAAGAGGTATTTTCGTGCACTGCAAAAAACTTGCGGAATTCTTCCTCTCGTTTCCTATACCAGGAGAATGTTGTTCCCGGAGCCAGCAAGTTGTCCTCTCGAAGTCGTGAGCCCAAGATCTCGGCAGCTAATTTGGAAAGTCCTAAATCCCTGGTAAGATCATTAAGTTTGGCCTGGTTGAGAGGCCTCGGCTCATTTGAAGCGGTATTTTGAGGTATATACGACTGGGACTGGTCATTGGCATTGGTCATTGATTCATCATCAGAATCATCGAAGTCCAGGGTTTGAGGTGGGTCGGGTATTGGAATTCCAGGACCATGGGGTACAGGTCTCATAGCAGAAGGAATGTCAGGGTATACAACAATGTGTTTATTCTTCTTGTTAACTCCTGAAAATAGAAACACAGAAACATGGATATAAAACTTGCATATGAAATAGAAGAAGCATTCAGACAGTGGCGGTTCGTGAGGGAAGGTTGCGGTCTGTAAGATATGAAATAGGTCGATGGAGTCTGTATATTTTCTTTCTTTTTCATTCATATTGTCCCTTCGGGGACAATATGAATGAAAAAGAAGAAAATATACAATCATTGTATATGTAAATGTAACTTGTATAACAATATGTATGTGTAAATGTATTTCTATAACAATATGTATAGGTAAATGTATGATTACCATTATGGTGAATATTATGCTATATATGGTGAATATTACATTATGGTGAATATTATGTCAAGTTTCATACGAGGATTTCAAAATATTTAAGAAAAATAAATTTATAAGCCCACCTTGGAGGTTTGTCATGCAGAAATAGCAATCTGTCACGTGATCTTTTCCTTCTCTCCAAATCATGGGAATTCCAAAAGGCAAAGATTTCGCTCTGCCTTGGCTCCATCTTCTCAAATTTTCAATGCACGTCTTGCAGCACATATGAGAGGCGAAATTTTTGTCCTGGTCCCCTAGCTTAATTCCAAAGTATGCTCTATACATTGTCTTTACAAATTTAGTGATTTGGGACTGGTTATTTGGCATGGTAACCGTCCCAAATATGTAGCAGAATCTATTGGGATCATTTTTACACGCTCTATTCATTATGAAATATTTTATCTATATGCCTGAAAAGTAAAAAAAGATATTATACAAGTGAAACAAGTGATGATAGATGTTACTGTTCCAATTCCGCTTTGACAAAAATCACGAAAAATTCTATTTTACTTGAGGCTATAGCCGGATAACCTGAGCTGATTGAGAAAAACGGATTGCAGATTCGAAATCAGCAGGAAAAACTCTATAAGAATCACTTACAAAACCCTTGACAGCAAAATTGATGCATACCAGTGTTATTATTACTCACACCGTCGGAATTCGAATCCCGACCTCAATGTCCTCACCTCGTTCATAAAGAAATGATCTTACCCACTCAGTCACGGGCACTGGGTAATTGATCACTTATTCTCTGGATCTAATGAATAATTTAACTGAAAACGCTATACTGTAAAGCAACTTGGAAAATATGTAGTACCAAACAGCAATAGTAAAACTTATTTGAATTTTTCCTGATAGAAGCAACTATGTTTTCAAACGATTTCGCCTTAACCAATGTGGCGGCGAGAATAGTCCGTCGATTAACATATGAAATGTGTCCAGTCTCTTTCTCGATTTATGCCTGTGAGTATATCATTCTACAGCTAAATAATTAGTTTATAAGCCATTAAAAGACTATGTAGATGAACATATTTATCTTCTTCTTCTTCCGCAGCTTATTATCCCATCTTTACATGGGGTCGTTGTTTTTGGTTCGTCTTCTCCACTCTCCTCTGTCGTATACCACGTCCTCCTCCAAGTCCTTCTCCCTGATGTCCGCCACCACACAGTCCCTCCATCTCGTCTTCGGTCTTCCTCTTCTTCTCCGTCCCAGCAACTCCATCTCCAGCACTCTGCGCCCCACATACTCCTCCTCTCTTCTCCTGACGTGTCCATACCACCTCAGCCTGGCCTCCTGCACCTTCTTAGATGCTTCCGCCACCTTCGCTCTTCCTCTTATATGCTCATTTCTGACCCTATCCCTCCTCGTCACTCCACACATCCATCTCAACATCTTCATTTCAGCCACATCGATTTTTCTTTCATTGCTCTTCTTCATTGGCACAGTCTCCATTCCATACAACATTGCCGGCCTCACCACTGTTTTGAATACCTTTCCCTTCAGTTTCACTGGGACCCTCTTATCACAGAGCACCCCTGATACGTCTCTCCAGTTCTTCCACCCCGACTGTATTCTACAGTTTATCTCTCTCTCTGCTCCCCCCTCTGCATCCACTGTTGACCCCAAGTATTTAAAATACTCCACCGTCTTAACACGCTCTCCACTCAATGTCACTTCCCCTCCTCGGTCCTGCTGCACACCACATCTCATATATTCGGTCTTCTTTCGGCTAATTCTCATCCCCCTACTTTCCAACGCCTCTCTCCAACTTTCCAATTGCTGCTCCACCTCCTCTTTCGTCTCCCCACTCAACACAACATCGTCTGCATACATCATGCACCACGGCGCCTCCCCTCTAATCCTGTCCGTCAACACATCGAATACCACATTGAAAAGGAAGGGGCTCAAAGCTGATCCTTGGTGCAGACCAACTTCCACCCCAAAGCTCTCTGACACTCCCACGCTACTCCTCACCTTAGTTGTTACTCCCCTGTACATCCCCTTGATCAGTTTAACATACTTCTCCGGTACCATCTTTTCCCTAAATATTTACAAATATATTTACCATATTGAACATATTGAACATATTTACCAGTATCTTACAATTCAATTTTGGTTCAGACGGAAATGCGTGTAGGCCGTTTAAAGTTAGGAAATTAATCGTTAAAATTACTTAAATTTCACAAATTTTATTTTAGAATTTCTGAAAAACGTTATTTACAATGTAAGATAAGTATCCGTATCAAAGCCTACTCATATTTAGTCAGGCCACGCTTGGACAAAATTTCATACTCTTTTGTGAAAATGAATGTCAACCACAAATTTACAAAATACCGCAGCCATCCAAATTTTGAGCTTCACATCAATAGCCATTGAGACCAAATTTTTGAAGCTGAACTCGAAATCTAAGTGACTCTTGAGCTTAAAGTTAATGTTAAGATTTCATTGACTTAAAAATTTATGTTCAAAATTATTTAGTTAAAATACGAGCGTGAACTAATTGAATCTAAGTGTGGACTAATTGATTGAATCTAATCTAGGAGGCCTTTGTCCATATTCTGTATCCGAGATAAATTTCTTGGAAATATTCCAGTCTTCTATCAAACACAAACACATTTTTTCAGAACACAACACACACACACACACACACACTCACTCTCTCTCTCTCTGTATGTATATATTATGTATACTTTTCAACCTTTCAGATGTTCCGTGCGATGACTCCTCATTTCACAAGGTCAGGCTTGTTGTCCATCTTTTTTGTGTGTGTGAATTACAATAATCATTAACTTATTTATTTCTTTATTTGAGTTTTTTATTTTTTATTCTCCTCCATATCTCGTGACGTTCTCTACTAAGAATAGAATTTATTTTTTTCTGTTCTCAGTTTAATAATGCACTGACAAAAAGCCCTTGTTATTGCCAACCTAATAACGAGTCGTTTAATAAGGATAAGAATATTGCATAATCAATATGCCTTAGAGTTGAAAGAAACCGTTTGTTTCAGAAGATATTTTATTTATGCAGGAAGAAGGGGCCTAGGGCGAATGCCCGCAACCCTCTCCTCCATAAAGGAAGAAGAGAGCCGAAATCAAGGTCCAGGTTTTCGAGATGCCTAGACACTCTGCGTTTGAAAGATGGGAGGTCATAGACAGGAGGAAAGATGGAGTGAGGAAGATTGTTCCAGAGTTCACCGGTTGAGTAGATGAAAGATTGAAAATACTGATTAACCCTTGCGTTAGAGTGTTGCACAGAAAAGGAATGAGAATGTGTCGAAAGTCTGGTACTGCATGCTCTTCTTAAATAAGGATGCATGCAGTGAGAGAATTCAAAAGAGCAGTGTCCGTTATGATAGCGAGAGTAAAGAGAAAGTGAGGCAATACTGCGGCGAAGAGAAAGAGATTGAAGACAGTCAGTAAGAGGCTGGGAATTGACGAGACGAAAAGTATTTGATTCCATCTGGTCAAGCAGAGCTGTGTGGGTTGAGCCACGCCACACATGAGCAGCATACTTCCATAGAGGGGTGGACAAGATCCCTGAACAAAGACAGCAACTGAGTAGGGGTGAAGAAACTGCGGAGCTGGTATAGCACACTTACCCTCCTAGAAGCTGTTTCGGAAAGAGCGTAGATATGATTTTTCCAGGAAAGATCACGAGAAAAGGAAACGCCAATAATGTTGAAAGAAGAGGAAAGATTGAGTTGTGTATTGCTGAAGGTAAGGGGATAGTCGTGTAGAAGATTTTGATGAGTAGACAGATAAAGGAACTGAGTTTTTGAGGCATTGAAAACAATAAGGGGTTCTCTGCCCCAATCAGAGAGAGTAGAAAGATTAGAGGTCAGGTGCACAATAGCCGTTCTACGCGAAGCTTTGTGATGCAGGTGGAGAAATGAAAAGTGGAATCATCGGAATAGGTGTCGATAGGAGAGGAAGTGCGACTTAATAGATCATTAATAAATAAAAGGAAAAGAGCGGGTGATAGGACAGAGCCATCAGGAACACCACTATTAATAGCTTTGATAGAAGAACAATGGCCATCTATAACCGCAGCTATATATCGGTCAGAAATGAAATTAGAGTGGAAGGCACAGATAAAAAGAAATCGAAAGAGGGCAGTTTGGAAATTAAGGATTTGTGCTACACTCTATCAAAAGCTATTGATATTTCTAGCGCAATAGAAAAGGTTTCACCGAAATCCCGAAAGGAGGATGACCAACAATCAGAGGGATATGCAAGAAGATATGTGAAAGTTTAAGGGAAGAGTTCAGCTTTGTCGGGAGAATAGAATGGAATAAGGAGGGAAAGTAGAAGCAAAGTTGTTGGAGAGATTCTTGGCTAGATGCCAGAAAGAGCGAGAAGAATTAGAATTGGATAGATTTTCATAGTTTTGTCGGATGAAGGAATTTTTTGCTAGTCGAAGAACAAATTTTGCACGATTCCGGGCAGAGATATAAACAAAGTGAGAGACAGGAGTTGGATGGCGAAGGTGCCGTCTGAAAGCCTCCAATCTGTTTCAGATAGCACTAGAACAAGTAAAGTTAAACCAAGGTTTCTTTGCATCAGTAGTAGGAATAGAATATGGAATGAACGCCTTCATGCCAGAGAGAATAACCTCCGTGATGCACTGAGCGCACTCGGAGGGCCCCTGGCTACGGAAGCAGTAATCATTCAATGGGAAATCAAAAAGTACTGCCTAATGGTCTCACAATCAGTAGTGCCAAAGGCGTCTCCTCTTGGGAAGATCGAAAGGCCGTATTGGAGCGATAGGACAGGAAACAGATATAATACAGTATTATGGTCAGAGAAACCCAACAGAGAAAAAGTTTGACAGAGTAAGAAGGATGAGAGATGAGAAATAAATCCAAAATGTTGGGCCTATCTCCAATGCGATCGGGGATACGAGTAGGATACTGTACAATCTGCTCTAGGTCATTTAGGATAGAAAAGTTGTAAGCTAGTTCACCAGGGATGTCAGTGAAATAGGAGGAAAGCCAAAGGTAGTGGTGAACATTGAAATCACCTAAAATGGAGATCTCAACAAAAGGAGAGCGGGATAGAATGTATTCCGTTTTGGAAGTGAAATAGTTAAAGAATTCTGGATAATCGGTAGAATTAAGAAAAAAGTAGACATAACAGGTGTATTTAGTTTGAGAATGGCATGTAAGCCGTACACAGAGGGTATGGAATTCGGAGGATTGAAGTTTGGAATACGAGAGCAAGTAAAGTCAATGTGTACATATACGCAACATCCACCTTTGGAGTGAAATTAAGTATAGAGAAAGTAGGAGGGTACACAAAAGGGGTTGCTCTCACTCGTCTCAGACACCTGACTTTCAGTGAAGAAGAGAAGGTGGGGTGTAGGAGATGTGGTGTTCAACAGATTGAAAATTTGAAAAAAAGGCCACGAATGTTGCAGGAGTTTATGAAAAGTGAATCAGGCAGACGCCCAGAACACCTCGAATGGGTAGTAGCAAAACCAGCCCCGGTGCCCGGGTCTGCGTTTCCGGCATCAGCAGTGAGGGAGCCAGAAGTGTGGACTGTTATGGTCTCCTCCGAAGGGAACTCCGAGGCTCTTGAAGTCGTTGCCATTTTTTAAGTTTGAAAAGATTATGTAGTGTGTAAGATGTATGTGCAATGAAGAATAGGGGGAGAAATGTGTGTTTGAGAGCATGCTGGACTGTTCACAGAGTAGATAAGACACGGAAAAAGATCAGCTAAGGAGGACAGTGACAGGAGAAACAGGAGTTCCAGCGCTCCCTGTCTTCTGCCTCACGTTCCCCGCCGAGTTCTTCCCTGGTCGATTGGTGTTTACAATCTCCTCCTATATATGTAAATTATTGATAACTGATAATTAATTAACTTTTAATCTGTGTGTAACATAAAACATCTCAGGGGATCAGTCTGAGTTTTATCTCATATATATATATATATATATATATATATATACACTCTAATCTTCAAAGGTTTCCTTGAAAAGAAAAAGTTACAGAATCTAAGCAAGTAATTTAAATGAATATGCTCCAGGTAAAACCTTTTTATACATACATACATAATGAAGGTGCCTTATATGAAGAAATGCAAAAGGTTTGCGCTGTCAACTTCACTTACAATATACGAGTGTATTATATATATATATTATATTATTATAATATATAATATATATATATATATATATATATATATTATATATATAATATATATATATATATATTAGTGGTGGACAAGATGTCAGTTTTTCAACATCTGCGGATGTGGATGCGGATTTTCAATTTGAACATCCACGGATGCGGATATTTAGTTAATCTATCAATATAATATAGAATTATAAATATATGACATAATTTTTCAAATTTCGTGATATTACTATTTTGGCAGGCAATGCATAAGAATTAAAATTAATATTAATGTTTTCATTATGATAAAAATAACTTTCTCAAGAGTTTCAGCCACAGAAAATTCAATGAAGCAAGTTTCATTCAATTATCTGTGTTACCAGTATTTATATTTTGAGGTTTATATATTTGTTTTTTCATTAATAATTAATACGTTACATGAAATGTGCATGACTGGGCCTTATAAGCTACTTTATAAGCTAATTTAGTTGTAAATTGCATAATTTATTAGAGGTAATATCCGTGTCACAACCATGCGACCTACCATTTCTATGGTTGAGCAGTATCCATGTTTGTGCCATTAGAAGTTCGCTGTGAAAAGCGAATGTCCCTTAACCGTGTCTCTCTAATTCGTCTCCTTTACTTTCTCCCAATAATGACATACTGTACGTACAAAGTAAATCACTATGACGTCATAAAGTAACTTAATTTCCTTCAAGTTTCCATACCTCGAATACTGAATCACGGTTTAGTATGTGGATATCTTTCGTATTTAATGTATAGTAAATTCTTTAATAATAATAAAAACTTCACTCTCTATAAGTCATTATTTGTATGTTGTGTCCTGTCTAGTGTTATGCAATATAAATATTATTCGACCATACTCATTCATGCATCCATGTTCTTTCTTGACCGCTATCCTTTATTAATTTTACTACTTATTCATTCATGTACCTATTGTCTACTTATGCCCTATCAACCTATCAGTCTATGTTTACTCGTGTCTATATTACGCACACACCCTATTGTGTGACAACCGATATGTGTACACTACTTTGTGCAGTCGTACATGTCCCTTGATGATCATGATTACGTACATGTAAATACGTCCACGTGTATTCTTTTTACTTTTTCTTTTAATTATTTCACTTCTCGCAAGATATTCGTTAATGCTGATATGAATGTTCGAATTCCGATGACGTCGCCAAAGCGAGCCTCTGAATCCGAGGCTTATGTTACTTATGTTACGTTATCATAAATTTCCGTGTACTTCCAATGGAAAGTACATTGTATTTTTCCTCCGTTTCCATCATCTCTGACTTTTGGGCTTTCAAACTATAATAACCAACCATTCTTCTAATAATATTTGACATAATTTGGCGTAATTATTGTTAACTATAAATATATAACAGTGTTGTTAATCCTCTTTAAATTATAGAATTAGATTCCTTCAGTATCAGATATGTCAATTAACAATTTGCTAAAATTATAATTAACAGTAATAATTTAATATGATGTATTAATGTACTTATCCAAAAGTGTGTACTTACAAAAATTAGTATTTTTTTTGTTATTTTTTATCTGTCTAATTTCA
>JAJOZX010010380.1:0-122500 GCA_023014485.1 Bathynomus jamesi
AAATTGGATTGGAGAAGCTTGGTAGCAGAGATGCACATTGCTCACTGCAGGTGTGTTTGCTTTTATTGTAAATGAGTTGGGAGAACAGAAAACTTGTTTTTCTACCACCTTAAAACAATCGGTAGAAAAAGACTTCAAGAGAGAGTAATAAGAAGCTCCGAGGATTATATAATATTTAAACAATCCTATAGTATTTAATTCAACTTGTCCTAATGTTTCACTGCCTTCTAGATCAACATTGCAAACAACTGCTAAAGAGTTGTTTGCCAGGCTTTTCAGAAAAAGTGAGACGGACGTAGTGGCAGAAGGTACTGATGTAAATAAACCCAAACAGTTTTTTGATATACCACTACACTAGAACGCGAAGTCTTTTCCTCTAACTCATCTTCAAATCGAAGGTCCTTGGAAGAAAAATTGGATGCAGTTGCGCGGAAAGAAATGGGAACCACAGAGCAACAAGATTTGCGCCTGAGATACGACGTAAAGAACATCATAAAAGAAATCAATGTTTATGAATCCACTGGTAATAGAACAGAAAATTTAAACCTCTTATTTAATGCTCTGGCGACAATTCCTCCAACTTCAATGGAGTCGGAAAGAACATTTTCTGCTGTAAGATTATTCATCACAAAACTCCGAACATCTTTAAGTGATAATTAATTAATAATACTGATCATCTGTGTTTTTTAAAAGCATTATTTTAAGTCATAATCCAAATAAATCAATAAGTTCAGTTTTATTTTTTTCTAGAAAGTTTTTATCAAAGGATGTTTTTGTTCAATAAAAGGAAATTTTCTGTTTAGTTATTTAATTTATTCCAGTACTTCAACCTTATTTAATTTTTTTTAATTCCAGAATTGCAAGTTTTTGAATCTCGTTCCCGGGATTAAGAAAAGAGCGGGAAATGTTCAGCCCTAGTTATCACCCGATGGAACTCTACATTCTATATGCTACAACGACGACTTCAACAAAAAAGTGCACTTGTTGCATACACCTCGGACTATGACATACCAGTCCTCAATAACCATCAGTGAACTCTTATTCAGCGTGTTGTAAATCTTCTTAGCCCATGTAAAAAATTAACGAATGACTTTTTTCCCCTGATTCTTCTTCTTGTATTTCCATGGGTATCGAGACAATACCCCCCCCCCCCCCCGTGGACAATATCACCCACGGACACTATGCCCCATCCCCCAGCAGACAATATCCCTTTTTCTGTATACGCGACTCGTGTATATGTATGTATGTATGTATGTTACAGGATATCTGCGTAACTAGGGATTTCATGAAACCCCTAAAATGCTCAGGGATTTCATGTAAGGTTAAGTAGTGATATTTTCGTTAAACCTACGGGAACATTAGTGAATACCCGGTTAGGTCAACTGTACGCCCTTGACAAGTGGTTAGGTTAGTCGTGTTTTTCGTTAAAACTAACAAAAATATCACGATTTAACCTTACACGAAGTCCCTGAACATTTTAGGGATTTCATGAAATCCCTAGTTACACAGATTCTCTCTAACATTATATATATATATATATATATATATATATATATATATATATATATATATATATATATATATATATATATAGAGAGAGAGAGAGCGAGAGAGAATGTGCATGCGCACGCGTAGGCAACTGGGCATAAGTGAAGTTGAGTGTTTAATAATTCACAGATAAAGTGGGGTAACCTTTTTTGTGAGGTAACATTTTTCATACCTCGAAACATTAAAAAATTATATAAAAAAATGTAGGAACATTTTAAATGTTGGATGATGTACTCACCCAAGTATGTGAAATTTCATCACATTCATTCAGCCAGGAAGAAAAAAGTACAAAGATGTAACAGCCCGACTACTTAACAGTGATTCGAGATCAGAGAAACCGTCTTGGGGGTATATCGTCCGCGGGAGGATATTGTCCAAGAAGCCTTTCCATGGTATATTCCGATATAACAGGTTTCGTGGTACTTTTGCATAACATAACTGATGACGCAGGTATTCGTGCTATGAAAAACGATTTAATAGAAAATTTACAGAATCGCTTCAAGCAGCAAAAGACAGACATTATTTGCATGACTACTCAAGTTTTAGATATTCGTTTCAAATTTGCTTGCATTACAGTGCCTGAGTTTGAAAAAATTAGATAATCGCTATGTCTGCATCACCTAATATAATGAGGCAACAGTGGGATGTTGTATAGATAACACAAGGATAAATAACTTAGTTTATGCCGATGATATGGTGTTAATAAGTCCCTCTGTTAAAGATCTGGATCGGCTACTAAAGTCTGCGAAGTGTATTCGCAGAACTATGATATTCTTTTTAATGTTACAAAAACTAAGGTTATGTAGTTTCATCCTAAAAGCAACAATCAGCCAGCTAACATTAGGTTTAAAATGGAAGGTGAAGTAATTGAGGAAGTACAAGAGTTTAAGTATTTAGCTCAAACTATTACCAGCTCTTTGGGTGATGACTCAAATATAAAAAACAATCTCAAAGCCTTTGTGCTAAAGCGAATATGACTATAAGGAACTTTCAGTTCTGTAGTGAAGCTAAAGACACTCTATTTCGTACTTTCTGCAGTAATATATACGGACAGCAACTCTGGGTGAATTATAAAAAAGGTTCTGGCAGAACTCTAAATTTGCTGTACAACAGGTCTTTTAGACTCTTACATAAATTACCCCGAGATGCTCAGCTTCGCAAATGTTTGCTACCCGCAATGTCCCGAGCTTCCCGGAGGTAACAAGACGTGCTCAATACAGTCTAATGCAAAGAATTAAAAAAATCAACCAACCCGATTATCCAAGTTATCCATGAGTCCTGCCGTTTATCCTCTAAGCAATGGACTTCTTGGTATGAAAACGTCTGTCTGTAGCTCCACTTAACCTCGACATTACTGTATTATTTCTAATCAATTGTATATATTTTTATCCTTAGTATGCTAACTGTCATTGTATTAATAATATTTGTCATATGGATTATAGTCTGCCAATAAACCTTTTCATTTTCAATATAACTCATACAGATGAAGCAACTGCTTTTGTTTCAGGAGATCAAGAATCTTCGAAAAAAGAAGCCGAGGTTGACTTATGGAGCTACTTCGATGAGGTTGCTACGTCTTTACAATCAGACGTGCCTCCACCTACCAAAAGCAGCCAGCAAAATTGTCAGAAAGAATTAGACATCTATCCAAAGGAGCCACGAGTCACTCGCGACACGAACCCTCTTGATTGGTGGCACAATAATGGCGAAAGATTCCCGAAACTATTACTACTTGCTCGCAAATATTTCATCACGCCGTCCACAAACGTACGAAGCGAACGGCTGTTCATTTCTGCAAAAAATGTAATTACCAACACACAATCGCGTAGCTCCTGATGCTGCTGAACGATTAGTTTTTCTACACGATAATCTACTTGCCTTAAATTTCAATTATTAGGTTTTGTTTTTGCGATAATTATTATTACTGGCTGTTCATTCTTTTGCAAGGTTATTACTTATTAGTATTACTATACCAAGCTCGATTTGTTTGTAATTATTTGAAATAAAAAATACATTTTAAGTTCCATTTCCTAAATCACGTTATTTACCCTAATTATATATCCAATATTCGGTTAAAAAACAAAAACTATACGGTCGACCAAACCGTCATTCAAACTCACCTAAAGTAAGTGTGTGTGTGTGTGTGTGTGTGTGTGTGTGTAATCTCCCTTTGGCTCGGATGTTTAAGTTTTTTGCCCGGGATAATGTAACAGTTAATACTGAGACAACTAATATTTTTATTTTTACAAATTTTTAATCACTTACGCTTCCGATAAATGTATGGAAGGGAGTCCTGTTAAAAAATTTAAAGAAGACAATTTTTTAGCGTATACAGTGATTATTTTTCTTCGAATTGGGAAGACATAATAAATGTAGGTACAAAAGATATAAAAATACTAAGTGAAGACGGCATTTGATGTACGTGGGTGTGTACGAAATGAAGAGAAAGGCGACTGCATGGTGGAATGATGTGGTGAAGAATGCGGTGGAAGAGAAGAGAGTCTGGGAAAGAATGTTACAGACGCAACCTGGCAGTTAATAAAAATGTAATGAATTGCACAAAGAATGCTAAACGAAGAGTAAAAAGTGAGAAGAGAGTAGACGAAGAGTGGACGCACGGACGTTTTTAAGCTTTCAGAATTCTCGGTGCAAGGTTTTAAGGGAATCCACTTTAAAATGGTGAAAAAGTATTGCTAATTGAAAATGAAAGGTGTATATCTGAAATAAAACAACACACGCTCATCAATATTTATTTCAGTTTGTATTAGGTTTTTTAATGACTGTTACATTACAATTAGTAAGGACAAGGGGCCCGCGAGGTAAGGGGCCGTAGGTGTACCGCACCGATTGCACCTATGTTAAAAATGTCCCTGACTGGACGCGGGGAAAATGAGAGTAGAATATGGAGCAGGAAGCTATTCTAAAATGGGGATAGAAAATGCAAAGATTAATCCGGTGGAATGATAGTAATATGAAAAGATAATATTCACCACATGTTAGTGCAAAATGAGTAGGTTTGCGAGAGATTTAAGAGGTATTTCACTGAGCGGAAGGTGTATGATGAAAAGCAAGTGAATATGAATGTACTTGGTTTTGTGGTGTACATGAAAGCATTTACCAGGGAGTGACAGACATCAAATGAGAGGAAGATGAACAAGTAGTATGCACTGAAAGAAAGTCAGCAGGATTCGATGGGATATGTAGTGAAATGATTAAATGTAAAAGTAGAATTCGATCCTTTAGATCAGTGGTCCCCAACCTTTTTTGTATGGTTACCCAGAACTCAGTTCTAACCCAGCCCCATTACCCCACTCATTAGATATTATTTTTTACAACTTCTGGATCGCGTGTTATTACCCCACAAAATAGTTGACATTACCCCAGTAGGGTAATTTACCCCTGGGTTGGGAACCACTGCTTAAGATTATTACTAGTGAAACAATTATCAATCCACCTGGTGGTACAACTCATATCACTAACGTACGTAAAATTACCACTAGTTACGCCTAATACAGCTACATCACATACTTAATTTAGCCCACTCGCACATGTTATCCAATTCTACAAAGAATTCTGAGTTCACGTGCGCATTAAAGTCCCCCATTATTATACACTAATATACAGTGAGAATACTTGGGGTTATCTGAGAGTGACTTAATTTTGTATAGCAAGTCAATGTATTCATCAGATTACTGCCGTTGTTGTAGGGTAAATAGTAGTTTACAATTAATATGCAGTCACTGTTCACTCGTAATTCAATGCCTAACAACCTTAGATTATTTATGGCTTGTTAAAAATTTTATATGTTTTAACAATTTTTTCTTATTTAGAAAACACCACCACCAAAAGGCCTACCGTACATTAACTGATGACGCATGGTACATAAAGTCATCATGGATAGTAGAAAGAAATTTTAGTTCTTGTTTAGGTAACCAGTGCTCTTGCAGGAGTATCAAATATGCACTGTCACAGGTTTTACTTTATGAACATCCACAACTGAATTCCTTACTGACCTTACGTTATACGAGACACACACACACACACTCTCTCTCTCTCATTATTATATATATATTATATATATATATATATATATATATATATATATACAGGGTGGGCCGAAAGTCTGGATCCATAGGAAAATATTTATTTTAATACATAAATTACAACAAATGGTAAATACTTAAAATGAATATCAACTTTAACTCGTAAATGCGTATCCGTGATACTGTACAGTGGTTCGTACTCCAGTATAAACAATAAATTATAACAAATGCTCAAATTGGCGGCCTCTGACATCGAGACACTTAGGGATGGAATTTATGATTTTTAACAATTCTTCGAATTGACGTTCTCGAGATGCGTGTTTCATTTGATAATCTTCTTGGTGACTTTACTGGACTATTCGTTAAAGTTTCACATACCATTGCAGAGGTATTTTCATCAGTTGCAGTTTTTGGACGACCAGAACGCCGTCGATCATGTACACTTCCTGTTTCTTTGAAACGTTTAAACAACTTGCCAACAGTCGCATGTGTTACTGGATGCTTATCAGGATGATTTCTATTGAATTCGGTAGCAACTTCTCTGTGTGTAGCGCTCCTGTCTTGCGTACATGAGCACAAGTTCTACCCGGTCTTCTGTTGTTAGATTCGAAGCCATTTCTGGGCTGAAATAAAAAAAGTATTTAAGTATTTATACTGGAGTACGAACTACTGTACAGTATCACGGATACGCATTTACGAGTTAAAGTTGATATTCATTTTAAGTATTTACCATTTGTTGTAATTTATGTAGGTATTAAAATAAATATTTTCCTATGGATCCAGACTTTCGGCCCACCCTGTATATATATATATATATATACTGGGTGGACGAAAAAAACCTGGACACATTTGTTTTTCCTACAAATTTCAAACCAGTCAAACTAATACACCCAAATTAGTACAAGATGATAGTATGGGTATCATGTGCTGAAAACCTCAGTTAATTATCTTTGGCATTTCTTAATTATAAAAAATTTAACTTGACGAAATAAACAGCGAGATTTTGTGAAGCTGACTACGCCCTTGGATGTGTCAGATGTTCGCTACAAAACAAGCAGTTTGCGCATGCGCATCTAAGACAATGATAAGTGGCCACATGGCGAATTGGTAGGCTAGCAGTGTCAGTTTCTTTAAGAAGCGTTGGCTGATGGAATGTTTTTTCTTATTTTTTTTTCTTGTGGTGTTAATTAAAATTCTATCGTAATGGTTTTAAGTAAAGAAGACTTAGCTGTTATAAAGGCGTGTTTTGCCGAGAAGGGATGGAGTGCTAGAAAAATAATTAGGGAATTTCCGAGAAAAAATTGGAAAAGAAGTACAGTACAATATGTAATAAACAAAATTAGACAATCAGGGTCAACTGAAAACGTGGCAGCGGTCGTCCGTGCACTGCTCGACTCGAGAAAACGAAAGGTACGTTGAAGAGCATGCGTTGTTGCAGGAAAATAATCCTGGTACTCATCTTTCGCAGAGAAAAATGGCGAATAATTTAAATATTTCGCGCAACGGTGTCCAAAACATAATGAAAAGTAAAGGAATCAGATCTTTTAAAAGATTGAGTGCCCCCAGAATAACAAAAGAACCGAGTCAATGCATTAACTTCAAAATCGGAAATCCCGCCAGACCGTCTCTATCATCCAATTTCACGATTTTCCAAGAAATTAATGATATCTTGTGTTTCTTACAGTGGAAAAGCCAAATTATTCTTTACTGATCCATAGAAAACAAAAATGAACTCGCAAAATTACACTGAATAACTCGGAGAACTTTTACCGGAATGCCAAGACTTGTACCCGAACGAAGATTTTATTTTTGTTTAAGACAATGCACCATCTCGTTCAGCCAAGGCAACCCAAGAATTTTTGATGGCGAACATTCCTGAATTCATAAAAAGTGAAGAATGGCCACCAAATTCTCCTGACTTAAATCCTCTGGATTATTTCGTGTGGAATGAGCTGAAGTCATTGGTGTACCATGGTCGCAGGGAACCATTTTCAAACCTGGAAGCACTTAGACAAAGAATTGAGATTGTTTGGCCTGTGATGTCGCAAGACAAAATCAAGTCATCTATAGATCAATGGAAAAGGAGAGTACTGGCCGTAATTCAAGAAAATGGGGGGGCCAATACAACATCGATTTCAATCGTGACCCGACATTCAGCGCCGACAATTCAGCGCAAGACAATTCAGCGCAAGACAATTCAGCGCGAAAGAAGAAAGAACAAATCCAGAGGGAAGAGAGGCTTGCAACTGTTAGGTTAGGTTTCTAGTTTTTGAAATAAAATCTTAATTTTAACAATTCTAACAAATTTTGTTTTTTTAAATAAAATTTTAATAATTATACTGCTTTGAATTTTATCTCCGATTTGTCACTCCTTCGTTACGGTATTTATGTCACTCCTTTGTTATGTCACTCCTTTGTTATGTCACTCCTTTGTTATGTCACTCCTTCGATACAGACCCAATTTAGCATATATATAAATATACAAATTTTTCTCTTTTTTATTTATTGCGATTTATTTTTATTATTTTTAACTAAACTTTTAACTGTACTGACTTGCGCTGAATTGTCGGCGCTGAACTGTCTTGCGCTGAATTGTCTTTGCGCTGAATTGTCGGCGCTCCGATTTCAATAGGGTAAGTTTTATACGAGTTCCATTGAAATTTTTAGCACATGATAATTATACTATTGGCTACCTCTTGTAGGTACTAATTTGGGTGTATTAGCTTGACTAGTTTGAAATTTGTAGGAAAAAACAAGAGTCCAGGTTTTTTTCGTCCACCCGGTATATATATATTATATATATGCGCCTCGGTGGTGTAGTGGTTAGCGTCCCTGACTACGAATCCATCGGCCCCGGGTTCGAGACCCGGTGACGGCAGCCGGCGCGCAGCAAAACCCAGCTGTTCATCCTTCCACACAATAAAGAAAGTGGTTGGTAGATAAATGGGTACACTAGGTGGCCTAGTGGTTAAGACGCTGTGCTGCTGGTGGGGTGTGGTTCGGATTCCAGTTAAACTGTAGGTCTAAGGTGGAGTGAAAAGCTTGACCTTAGTCAGAATGAACAATTCGGGCGGAATATATATATATATAATATTATATATATATATACACAGGGTATTTCACAACCGGTCTGCCATACTTTGGGGGGTGATATCGAGTAAACAAGTTAATACAACCTTGGTGCTATTTCCAACCGTTGCGGAGCTACGGGTGTTTTAAGATGCACGGAAAAAATAAACGAGAGTATTAATCTGATGTATTTATTGCTGCATTTTATGAGATACACCTTATAACTGTTCAAAATGACGGCCTCGGTTTTCAGTGCACAGCCTTGCTCGTTCCAAACAAGAGTCCACTGCCCATTGAAGCATTTCGGGGTGTTCTCGTATGTAAGCAGCGGCATCCATAATCCGACGCAAGAGTTTCTCTCTCGTTTGTACTTTGGTCTTGTAGACCATCTCTTTCATAAACTCCCACAAAAAGAAATCTAACGGGGTTAGGTCCGGAGATCTCGGGGGCCACGATATTGGACCAGCACGACCAATCCAACGATTCCCGTACCGCTGATTCAAGTAATCCGTAACATGACGACCAAGATGTGGTGGCGCCCCATCGTGCTGAAAGAACATCCTGCGCCTTGTCTCCAAGGGCACGTCCTCCATCAAAAGCGGCAATTTGTTCGTCAGAAAGTTCGGATAAATATCAGCAGTTAATTGTTGTTCCAAAACGAACGGTCCAATCAGCTGATCTCCAATTGCACCGCACCAAACATTCACCGAGAATCGATGTTGAAAGTTTCCTTGTTTCCTTCAACGATACCGTGGGGATTATCGGCGGACCACAAGTGGGAATTTCGTCTATTGTTAATTCCATCCCAAATGAATTGTGCTTCATCACTAAACAGTATGCGATTAAGAATTTGGCGATGCATAACCATCCACTGGCAAAATTGAACACGTTTATCGTAATCATCCGGTTGAAGGGCTTGCACAGTGCACACGTTGCAAATGATAGGGATACAAACCCTCATCATGTATGGTTCGCAATATACACGATGCACCAATTCGTCTAGAAATCTTTCGAACACTAGTAGTTGGGCTACGTTTTACTAGGTCCAGTATGCGCTCCTCCACAGCAACGGGCCGTCGTGCTACATGTTCTTGGTTACGTGGAACAATTGTCCCTGTTTCCCTTAATCTCTGGTTGTGTCACTAAACACTTGCTGTTCGGTATTCGGCAGTTCGGAAAACATCTTCGATATTCCTCAACTGCCGCTCTGCTGTTACCATCACAGAATCCATAAATGAAATGGATATCAACGTATTCAGTGAGTGTGAACTGTTGATTCATTTTGATTGTTCACCTTAGCACAACACAGTGTCTCGTACCACAGATCAGAACCAATTGAAAGAAAAAACTGAGGATTAGTAGTGGTAACTTCGTTAACCGAAACTACCACCAATGCTGCCATCTATCGAATTACACACAAGTAGGGATTTGTTGTTTGCACATCTTAAAACGTCCGTAGCTCCACAACGGTTGGGAATAGCACCTATGTTGTATTAACTTTTTTACTCGATATCATTCCCCAAAGTATGGCAGACCGGTTGTGAAACACCCTGTGTGTTTGTGTGTGTGTATATATATATATATATATATATATATATATATATATATATATATATCTATATATATATATATGGTGGCCATGAGCGGTCATACTTTGAACAAAAAAAAATATATATATATATATATATATATACACACACGAAGGTAATTTAATAAGTATCCGCACTTCTCAACATAGTCTCCCTGTTTCTCAATACACTTAGTCCAGCGATCTACAAGCTTCCTAATGCCATCACAAAAGAATGTTTTTGGCTGTGTGTGTAGCCAGTCATGCACAGCCTCCTTCAGGTCATCATCGCCTTGGAATCGCTGACCTCTCAAAGCGTCTTTTAGTGGTCCAAACAGGTAAAAATCCGAACGTACCAGGACTGGACTGTAGGCGGGATGGTCGAGAACTTCAAATTTAAGTTCTTGAAGGCATTTTCTAGTCTGTGCAGCAGTATGAGGGCACGCATTGTCGTGTAACAGAATAACACCTTCCGTTTTGTGCGAATTGCTTACTTTAACTCATTCCGAAGCATGTCAGAATACGATGCACTTGTTACTGTAATTCGACGCTCTAGATAATGTTCAAGGATAGGGCCTCGTGTATCCCAGAACAGTGTTAGCATAACTTTACCTGCTGACGGCTGCGCTTTGAACTTCCTTGCAATGGGAGATGTTGGATGCTTCCATTGCATGCTCTGTCTTTTGCATTCTGGCTCATAGTGATGGATCCAGGTTTTATCTCCAGTGATAATGCGCTCCAAAAAGTTTTCACCTTCATTATGATACCGCGCCAAAAGACGAGAGCAGACGTCCATACGATTACGCTTGTGCTCTTCTGTCAACTGTGCTGCAAACATGAGTGGGTGCTATGGCGGATTACAGGCGCTAATCAGACGCGATATCGGTGAGCAAGTTATATATGTTCACTGCAATGCACACATCCTCAATTTGGTACTTTCAGATGTTTCGTCAGCGTCTGTTGATGCTGTTACTCTTTTTGGAACACTGGAGACATTATATGTTATGTTTACACAATCTAATCGCATACATTCACTTTTTGAAGATGCACGAAAGGAATCAGGTTTGGAAGTTAAAACATTGAAGAGACTGAACACAGTACGCTGGACGGCTCGTGAATTTTCTCTAGATGTATTCATATCGATATGTGAAACCTTGAATGAGATCACCACATCTCAAGAGTTTAATGAGAAACAGCGTTCGGAAGCAGCTGGTCTACTTCACATTGTTCAGAGTCGAGCATATCTGGCAACAGCTTGCCTGTTTCATAAAATATTCATGATAACAGTCAATGTGAATGTTGTCAGAGCACTTGATATGGTCTCAGCTTCGATGCAGCAGCTACAGAAGATTCGCGATGACCCAGCTACTGTTATTGCTACTGTCGAAGAAATCGACGATAAAGCACAGTGGCCAGTCAAACATGTACGTAAAAATAAGAGATAGATCAATGAGCATGATACTGAAATCACTGAAAATAGTCAGGCAAAATGGACACGTGAAACATTTTATACTGTTCTAGACAAAATTAACTCGGCAATGAACGATCGACTTTCTGCAAATCGAAGTGTACTAAAATCAACACAAAAATTTTGTCCAACAAACTTCTCTAATATTAGTGCTCAAATTTCTACATTGGAGAATGAGATCGATGAATTTTGCAGTAATTACAGCATCAATAGTCACGAATGTACCTTGGAGCTCTATAGCTTCAGTTCCGTATTCCCTTTATTATCGAACACAAAAACGATTTACAGCGCCTACACTGTACTCAGTCATGATACGGGTCTTACTGAAGCCTATCCAACTCTTTCAAAAGCATATGGCATATTAGTGGCAATTCCTGCTACATCAGCAACGGCTGAGAGATCCTTTTCAGCATTGAAGCGAATCAAAACGCGCATAAGGAATTCCATGTCGCAGGAGATGCTGCTGGGTACAATGCTGATGTCAGTCGAACGAAATATAGCAAAGAAACTAGACACAGACCGGCTAATTGTTCGATTTTGTCAATCATCTAAATTTCTCTCGAAAGCCCTAATTATGTAGAGACGTTAAGTATTTATTTTCACATACATACATGACACACATGTGCTGTGCTTTCTATTGTTTTAAAACGTTTTGTGCTTTCTATTGTTGTAAGAAGTTTGTAATAATAATATTTTCTGCATACAAACAACCTATATTTCTATAAATTTATTAACCGAAAAAATCTAACAGTTTGGTCCTGTTTATAACGTTCAAAACGAAAAATGTAAACAAATTAGTGATGTAGCGGATGTCATTTTTTTTCACATCCGCGGATGCGGATGCGGATGAGGATGTTTGATTTCAACATCCGCGGATGCGGATGTCTACATTTTCGTTATTTTTAGGATATATTCGAGATTTGTTGTGTTTAACGTATATAATAGTTATTATATAGAGAGAGCTGTAGCTATAATGAGTATAATTGATTAATTGTACAATAATTGCTGTACTTTTCTCTGAACATATAAAATAATATCAAGCATCTAACTAATATAGAAATCAATCAGTGAATTCGTCTGCAAATAAATTCGTTATATTTTGTTGAGTTTCAACCACAATTAGAAACCTAATTGTGTTACCAGGATGCGGGACGTGAACCCAACTCAAATGCACCCCACCGACCTCTTTCCCCAACCTCCACCCTTATAGAAAGAGATCTTTAATTAGCTTGATAACTATTTATATTAAGTTTAAAGTTTTTTAGCATATTTATAAATGAGTAATTAAAATAAAGTAACTAAGATGTTCATCGTTTAATGTTTCAAACTTATTATAGGAAGGTTATGCTTAAGGAACATTAATTTTTCTGCCTTTTCTGCTGCCAGTCTGTTTCTCTTTTCATCATATTTAATCCAGCACTGCTAAATAATCTCTCGCTTGGTACGTTTGTTGGAGGACAGGCTAAATGTTTCCTTGCAAGTTTCTCAAGTATGGATAATATTCTGCGTATTTTCCACCAACTAATAGATTGTCACATGCAGCCAGGCGTTTTTCTTGGTGATAGCTCTCGATCATTTTTACTACATCTTTTGACATCGCGTAGGTCTCGTCATTGCTGCTTGACTCAAGAAACTGAGAGACAGATTCTGTGATAGATTTGCTTGTTGAAGGTGTTGGTTCTGTCACTGAAACTTTTATTCTTTTGGTGGGTGGCGAAGCGACAGATTCAGAGATTGAAGCTCTTCAACTGCTTTGCCAAGTGATGATTTAACTCGTTTCTATGTACTAGGTGAAATAACTTAGCTTTGTAACGTGGATCTAAGTAGGTTGCAAGAGAGTACTTCATACAAGAACAGCCTCTCGTCTTGTCGCTTGCATCACTTTTGCGCACAATGACTAGTTCTATTAATATAGTAGAATTTGATAATTTCCGCTTATTAATGACAATTTATCTCAACGGTCCACATCCGCACGACATCCGCAGTCCAAAGTGCGGATGCGGATGCGAGAAAATGTGCGGATGTTCCGCGGATGCGGATGCGGATGCGGATGTGACCTACATCACTAAAACAAATACACTGCGTTCGCACTTATTAAGCAGATTACATTTTCTCCAATATTTTCAAAAGTTTTTCCCCGATTTCAATGAAATTTGTAGCAAATAATCACTATATATAGCAGCGTTGATGGTATTCATTTCGATAAAATATTTTGATAATTAAAATAATTATCTCATTTTATTGAAAAATATGTAAAATATTGTGTTTCCGAATTATTAAGCAAGTATTCTATTTACGATCTAAATGGTGAAAATGGGTAAGAAGAAGGATTTAACACTAACTGAGAAAAGAAAAATGTCAAGTTACTCTCTGAAAATATAAAATCTATTGAAATTGCGAAGCAGTTTGGCAGAGCTTATCGAACTGTAAACAAGTTTGTAGCGGAGGGTACCAAACTGAGGCAGCGAAGTGATAAAGGAGCTATAAGAAAAGTGACAAGGCGGCAGATATCTGTAATCAAGCGCAAACTGCAAGCATCCATTGTCCTTAAGTAAAGAGGTTTTTGAGCAGGCTGGCATACATAATGTACCAAGAACATCTCGATGTGGAATCCTCCAACAATTGGCAGACGTGTAAACCTACGATTTAGTCACCATTAACACCCAGTACAAGAAGCAGGGTGTTGAATGGGCGCGTCAGTAGGTGAAAACAGATTTTAATACTGTATTGTTAACCGATGATGAAGAGCAACCCTTGAGGATCTGATGGTTGGTCAAAGATGGATTGCTGGGGTCAATCTCTACCATGGAATGAGGTTTTCGTTTAGAAATTTGTGTAAGACTGGGCATTCATTTTTACACCATCAGGCACTCTGTATGGGACAGCTACTTCATTGCCTATCAATCCTGTCCAAAACATGACACTATCTCCACCTTGTTGGCGTCTTAATCTCGATGGTAGAAATTGGCTCTCAGCAATCCATCTTCTTGACCAACATCAAGTCCCTCAAGGGTTGCTTTTCATTCATCGGTGAACATACAGTATTAAAATCTGTTTTTCACGTACTGACGCGCCCATTCAACACACTGCTTCTTGTACCTGGGTGTTAATGGTGACTAAATCGTAGGTTTACACGTCTCGCCAATTGTTTGAGGATTCCACATCGAGATGTTCTGTACATTATGTATGCCAGCCTGCTCAAAACCTCTTTACTTGAAGAAATGGATGCTTTGCAATTTGCGCTTGATTACAGATATCTGCCCCTTGTCCTTTTCTTATAGCTCCTTTATCACTTCGCTGCCTCAGTTTGGTAACCCCCGCTACAAACTTGTTTACATTTCGATAAGCTCTGCCAAGCTGCTTCGCAATTTCAATAGTTTTATATTTTCAGCGAGTAACTTGACTATTTTCTTTTCTCAGTTAGTGTTAAATCCTTCTTACCCATTTTCACCATTTAGATCCGTAAATAGAATCTTGCTTAATAATTCGGAACACAATATTTTACATATTTTTCAATAAAATGAGATAATTATTTTAATTAGCAAATATTTTATCGAAATTAATACCATCAATGCTGCTATATATAGTGATTATTTGCTACAAATTTCATTGAAATCGGGAAAAACTTTTGAAAATATTGGAGAAAATGTAATCTACTTAATAATGCGAACGCAGTGTACGTCTCAGTCTCAAAACAGTCAAAAATGCTAAAATTATAAAAATTTCGAATCATTTCGAGGGGCCCAAAATGCTCTCTGGCCCTACCAGCGATGAGAGTCCCACCACGCCACTGTCGAAAATCATGGCTCTGGCTTCTTCCTGCTTGTCACCACTGGTTGATATTGACGGTCGTTATGAGCGCTGAGCATCTGTCACACATGTCCGACCTTCCTTGAACATTGAATCCACTCGTACACACTTCACCGTGGTAACGCATTATTCCCATACTGAGCACATAAACGCGTGTGAATTTCAGCTCCTTTCACACCTTCTGCCCACAAAAACGACCACGGATCTCTATTCTTCCAGAGTACAAATTGAAAGCGGCGTAGCCATGCTCACTACTCGTACGATATGTGACAGCTACGAGTAGCCTAAATAAGCCTATACTGTTGCTAGCCAAAATAAGCCTATAGATCAGTGGTACTCATTGCGCGGCTCGCGAGCCAAATGCGGCTCGTGATGGCCTAAGTGGCGGTTCTCGATGCATGGAATGAGAGAGAGAGAGAGAGAGAGAGAAAGAAATTTGGATATATTCAATTTATATACTCTATGCAATGATTAGGTTTTCAAATTTTTTCCGCGTTTCAGTTTTAATTCAAAATTTGAAATTCAAATAATTCTGATGATGTTGTACACGTTTTTACACATACACAGTTATTTGTTTTAGGTTAGGTTAGGTTAACTTACCCCAACCTTAAAAAAATAACGCTGAGAAGAAAATTGGGATATTAATTTTCTCCGAGGTATTGGTTATACAGATATATATATATACAGGGTGTCCCATAAGTCCGGCATCATAGGAAAAAAAAAAAAAAAAAAAAAAGCTTTTATTTGCAGAACGTGCTCAATATGTCCACCATTGTTTTCAATACACAAATTCAGACGTGATACCCAGTCAGCAAGCACACGATGAATGATGTCAGGAGTAATGGTTAGGGCGGAGTGAAAAACTCATTTTTCGAATTTTCAAATTGGCTAGTGTGGAAAATGTGTGGAGTAGTGAGGAAATAAGCTGGTATAAATTTAAAATCATAACATTAATATCTTCAGGTGCCACAATGACCTTCAATATTGAAAAAAATTGAAAAAAGCAGATTTTAACCAATAATTACAGAAGAGTCCACGATGCACAATAGACAAGAATTTATTCACACTTGTATAAAAATAGCTCAGTCAACCTTTAAAAAAAGTTTCTATTCTCTAAAAACAGTTTTCTATAGTCAGCTCACTCAGCTGTCACGTGAGTACCTCGGTTCAGTGTAGCTGTCGCTCTCGTAGCAGGTGGGTGTTCTGTTGTTGGCGTTACTCAGATAGTCTAAACTATATTTCTTATATATTTTGCATTTCTGTATTGTGTTGCCCTAAGTTTGCCATGTACTATTAACTGAAATTAACGTATAATTGATATTAGCTCTTTCTTTTTCAGATTTGTATACTTTCAAAATGTCTCGAGTTTGTGCAAAATCAATCAGGGCCTCAACTGAGTGCCCCATGTTTGGTATGGGGGAAGATTTGTGGCACAGGAATCTTCCTACATACGAAGGAGTTTTTAAATATTACTTGTTTGTAAAAACGATTTGAAACAGAATACTAATAAAGATCCTTCAATATCTCAAATATTAGAACAAGTTGTTGATAAATTGAAAACAATTTGGGAAAGTGCTTCCGTCCCAATTCTGTCAGACAGGCGAATTGAAACAATGTTCAGAAGCTACCACGAAAAGTATCGTGTCATTATGAAGCCATACCAAAGCAGAAAAATTCTGAAGCTTACAAAGCAAAGATTGATATGTTCAAAAAGAAGCACACACGAAACTTTTTGACATTGCAGCGTGCAAGTGCAAAGTACTAACACAATGTTCTTGTCCCAAAGAAAAAACGGTTCCAAAGGAAGAAGTGACGTTCCTCTTAGATCAAAGGAGTGAAAGAAAACTGTTTATTGATAGAGTAGATATTACACTCTCAAAGAAAAAGCATCTACGTTGCTAAGAAAGCAAAAAGAAGCTGTGAGGCTCACCAAAGAATCTTCACAGGAGAAATTGCAGGATACAAATGTTGAATTATCATCATCGACATCAAATAGTGAAAGTGAATCTGGCGAAATATCAGACGATACATTTCCACAGCCAGTTAGCTCGAAGAGAAAGCTCGAACAACCTGAAGAACAATTATTCAAGAAAAGGAAAACTACAAATCTACCTTCAGTGGCTACTGCTTGTGACAGGACTGCAGTTTCAGATCGAGCTGCAGCATTCATTGTTAGTGCAGTATTGCAAGATATTGGAGAAGTTTCTATTGACAATACATCTGAAATAGTGGATAGGAGTAAAATCAGAAGAGAAAGACAAAAGAAGAGATCAGAAATTATGAAAGATCAAAATCAGGTCCCAATCAGAGGAATCTATTTTGATGGTCGAAAAGATTCTACACTCTTCCAAGAAAAAAAGAGTCCAAAGTATATCAGAAGAAGGTAACAGAAGAACATATCACTTTAGTGAGAGAACCTGGTTCAGATTATTTGGGCCATTATTCTGTGAATTCTGGATCAGCTGAAGAAATATGTAAAGGAATGTTTGAGTATATTGGAAATAATAACATGAACCTGGAAAACCTTGTTGCCATTTGATGCGATGGTGCAGCAGTCAACACTGGAGAAAAGGGAGGCGTTATAAGGCTTATAGAATTGAAGCTGAAGAAGCCAGTTCAACATTTAGTGTGCCAGCTCCATGCCAATGAATTGCCATTACGCCATTTAGTTGCAAAGCTGGATGGAAAAACATCTGGCCCCCGCGGATTCACCGGTCCAATTGGCAGGGAATTAGAGAACTGTGAGAGTCTTCCTATTGTCGAGTTTGAAAGGATTGATGCTGAGGAACCAACTGTAGACTGTGAAGATCTTAGCACCGACCAAAAATATCTAATTGATATTCATCAGGCCATAACAAAGGGATATTGCTCTCCAGATCTTGCTCATCGTAGTCCAGGCAAAATGGCACATTCACGATGGCTGACTACAGCAAATCGTTTGCTTCGTCTATACGTTTCAACTGTAAGTCCATCTGAGAACCTCATGAACATTGCTTCTTTTATAATGAAGGTCTACATCCCAATGTGGTTTTCTATTAAGCAAAGTACGTCTTTTGTCAATGGCTCAAAACATGTTTTCAAAACTATTGAACTAACAAGAACACTGAATGACGAAGTAAAGGATATTGTAAACCCTGTCATACAAAAATGCATTTTTTGCAAATCCAGAAAATATTCTAGCATCAATGATTCATGATGACCGCAGCGCCATAAGAGAATTAGCGTGGAGGCAAATAAAGAAGGCAAGGCAAACAAACAAGGAAAAAGTGTGAGGCGTTTCACAGTACCTGTTATTCAATTTGAAGCTACTGATTATACTGATTTAATTAATTGGCAAAAATGCATTGTCACTGAACCACCTGTGACAAACACCTGACAGAAAATGAGATTGAAGAATTCATAGAAAACAAGAGTACCCCTCCACTCGAGAAATTCCCTTGTCATACACAAGTAGTAGAAAGAATGGTAAAATTAGTGACTGAAGCATCATCAAAAGTATTTGGATTGAACGCGCGAGATGGCTTCATAAGATCAACACTTCAGTCACGTAAAAAAATGCCATCATTCGAAAGTAAAGCTGAATATAAAGTTTAAATAAAACGTTAATAGAAAAAAACATGCTCAAGGATGGGTGGTTGGGAGGGCATGGGTGGAGTTCGACACGCAGCCACCTCCTCGTGGTGAGTTCTGGATTATTTAGATCATTAATCAAAAGAACATTGATCTAAATAAACTAAGAGCTGCGTAATTCAGTAACTATTTTGGTAATTGGAACACTTAATATATAATAATAACAAGTAAGTTTCAGTTATTGTACTAATGCAGAATATAAGAAAATCATTATATTTCACTTTTTTCGACGGCTTTGTGGCACCTGACGATATAATTTCGCAGGACTAATATTTATGCACAGTCATTATCTATAGCACCCACATATTTTCCGCACTAGCCATATTTGAATTTCGAAAAAAAGTTTAAAAACCTCATTTTCGATCCGCCCAAGTAATGGTGTTACATGCCCCAATAATGCGCTGCCGCAAATGTTCAACACTCCTAATTTTCTCCGCGTATACCAGCGCTTTCAAGTGGCCCCAGAGATAAAAATCTAGTGGCGTGAGATTCGGGCTTCTAGCTGGCCATTCCACAGGCCCTCGACGTCCTATCGAATGACCAGGGAATTGTTGGTACAGGTATTCCCTTACTTGGGTGCTGTAATGTTTCAGGAGCGCCGTCTTGCTGGAACCATGTTGGGAAATTTCCTTCTTCGTTCAAAACACTGGGAAATGCTTCTTCCTTGAGCATACGTAGGTAGGTGCCTCCAGTGACATGTTCATCGAAAAAGAGGGGGCCTATGATGCGATCCTTCCAAATGCCACACCATACCATCACCCGAGATGCACCTTGTTCCTTTGAAAAGGTATACCAGTGAGGGTTGTTTTGAGACCAGTAACGGGTGTTCTGTCGATTTACCTCACCATTTCCATAAAAAACAGCCTCGTCACTGAACAGAATGGTGGACGGGAAATTGGCATCCCGAGCATATTGTTCCGTAGCCCATTCACAAAATTCCATCCGCCGGTAGGGGATCATCTTCGCTTAATTTCTGTAGGATCTGAAGTTTATATGGATGCCATTTGTGAGCCTGAAGAATGCGATGGATGCTATCATACTTTTCGACACTCCTGTCTCGCGGACAATCGCCGAAGAGACTTATTGGGACTTGTGTTAAAATGGGCCAGGATAGCAGTCGCTGTATCATCGTCAGTGGACCTCCTTGAAGGTCCACTGCGTGGTTTATCTTCTATGGATCCTGTTTCCTTAAACTTTGCAACAAGTCTGCTAACACAACTCTGTGTTATTGGCTCGCGGTCTGGATGCAGTCTGTTAAATTCAGCAGCGGCCTCTCTTTGACTCCGATTTCCTATGAGTAGAATTATCTGGATTCGTTCTTCCTTGCTCACAGACATTATGGCCTGTAGAAAGAGAAAAATATGAATTATGGTTTGTAGAAATAGAAAAATATGAATTTCTCCTATGATGCCGGACTTATGGGACACCATATATATATATATATATACAGGGTGTCCCAGAAATCTGGACTCAGGGAGAATAGACATTTTATTTTTTTAAAGTGAAACAAACACATTTATAATGTCAGTTTTACATATTTCAGGAAAGAAAATACCCTGATGGCTCAGAAGGTGGAACTGGTATTGCTACATATTTCCGAAAAAAGCCAGAGGGAGCATGTCAGTTATTTCATGACCATACCTCCCTCTGGCTTTTTCCGGAAACATGTAGCAATACCAGCTCCACTTTTCTTAATTGGTATACTGAGCCATCAGGGTATATTCTTTCCTGAAGTATGTACAACTGACATTAGAAATATGTTTGTTTAACTTTAAAAATATAATGTCTATTTTCCCTGAGTCCAGACTTCTGGGACACCCTATATATATATATATATATATATATATATATATATATATATATATATATATATATTCACTGGAGAAATACCGGGCATCCTGAAGAGCGCGAATATAGTCCCAATATACAGGGTGTCCCAAAAAAAACTATATACTCTTTATAGCATCATATATTTTATAATTTAAAAAAAAATAAACAATATATTGTTATAGCAATTGCCAATGAAAGGTAAATTAGTAATCTAAGTGATCAAAATGTTATAGCGAGTTGTTTGCATATAAAATTTAATTAACTACGCCAAGTGCTCAAAATGTTCTCCGGCGGCATGAATGCACTTCTGAATGCGTCGACTAACTGATTCGCAGACATAGACTAATGTGGATGCTGTGATGGTCCCGCACTTTTCCCTAATTGCATCCTTAAGGTGTTCGAGTGTTGCAGGTCTTGTACCATAAACTGCATCCTTCAGGTAGCCCCACAAGTAAAAATCAAGTGGAGTCAAGTCCGGTGAACGTGGAGGATACTCAACGCTTCCTCTTTGTCCTATCCAACGGTTAGGCAACGTTTCATCGAGGTACCTTCTGACATCACAATGATAATGAGGGGGCTCCATCTTGTTGAAAGTAAAAGTCGTCGTTTCCAAACAACTTCCGAACTGCAGGTATAATTTCTGTCCGCAGCATGTCGAGATATGCGGCAACGGTAACTGTCCCATTAAAGAAAAATGGTCCAACCAAACCCCTGGATGATAAACCACACCATGCTGTTAATCCTGGCAAATTAACATGTTTATCCACATAAACGTGTGGATTATCAAGTGACCAGTACCTGCAGTTGTGTCGATTTACTGTGCCATTCAGCTTGAAGGTAGCTTCATCATACTACACAATTTTGTTGTATTGAAAGTGCATTCATGCCGCCAGAGAACATTTTGAGCACTTGGCGTAGTTAATTAAATTTTATATGCAAACAACTCGCTATAACATTTTGATCACTTAGATTACTAATTTACCTTTCATTGGCAATTGCTATAACAATATATTGTTTGGTTTTTTAAATTATAAAATATATGATGCTATAAAGAGTATATAGTTTTTTTTGGGACACCCTATCTAAAGGAGGAGATCGATCCGAGGCCAAAAACTATAGGCCAGTGTCGCTTCCATCTCATCTCACTAAAATATTTGTAAAAATAGTTAGACAGAAAATCGATGACTCTTTGGAAACTCAGAAAAAATTAAATGATAACCAACATAGTAATGAAAACTATAATGTAATATACACAGACTTTGCCAAATCGTTCGACAAGTGTGACCATGGAATCATAATACATAAACTGAAATATATGGCAATAACAAGAAAAATAGGGAAATGGATATATAATTTCCTTAGTGAACGGCGGCAAGTCGTTACAGTACAAGGAGTATCTTCATCAGAATCAGGGGTCCTCAGCTCATAACCACAAGGAACAGTATTAGCTCCACTACTCTTCATAATCATGCTAACTGACATAGATGAGGACGTTACCAGAGACAGCATAATAACATCCTTTGTCGATGATACAAAGATCAGTAGAAAAATAAGAAACCCAGAAGATATAGAATCTCTACAAACCGACATGAACAGAATCTACAAATGGACGGAAGACAACAATATGAAGTTTAACACTGAGAAATTTCAGCTGCTGCCGTACGGAAAAAGAGAGGACCTAAAATCCATGGAATATTATACCCAAAATGGACAGGAAATTTAGAGAAATTCTAAAGCAAAAGATTTAGGGGTTGTAATGACTGATGATGCGAAATTTGAAACACAAAATAAGATAGCAGTAAACAGAGCAAAGAGAATAACTGGGCAGATACTGAGAACCGTTAAACGAAGGGATAGGAATATAATGATTCCTCTACTGCAAACACTGAGCATAGCCAAACTGGAATACGGGTTCGGTCCTAACATTCCCATAAAAAAAAGAAGACATTAGACAGCTAGAAGGGATTCAGAGAAGCTTCACAGCCAAGATCAATGAAGGCAAAGAACTAAATTACTGGGAAAGGTTACGCGAATTAAACCTATATTCACTGGAAAGGAGAAGAGAGAGATACACCATTATTTACACTTGGAAAATAATGGAGAAACTAGTCCCTAATCTTACTCTGAACCCTGTAACTCCCCACACAACGGTGGAAAGTAGAAAAGGAAGACTGTGTCGTGTTCCCAAATTAAAGGCGAGACAGGGAACATCCTTAACCCTGAAAGAAAATAGTTTTGTGGTGAGAGGACCAAAACTGTTTAATCAGCTGCCCAAAGACCTAAGGAACACGAATGGTGTTGCAGTAGACATCTTCAAAAGAAGATTAGACGCTGGCTCAGAACAATCCCCGATGAGCCGGGCGTATCCGGCTATGTGAGGTGGAGAGTACAAGAAACCAACTCACTACTTCACCAGGCCAACTAGAGAAGAGGGGCGACAAGCTTGACCTTCGTGAAGTGAGGAATCATCGCACGGAACATTTGAAAGGTATAACCTTTGGTTAGCTTCCGTCCGAATTGTTCATTCTGACGAAGGTCAAGCTTTTCACTCCACCTTAGACCTACAGTTTAACGTGGAATCCAAACCACGCCCCACCAGCAGCCCAGCGTCTTAACCACTAGGCCACCGAGGGTACCTATTTATTTTCCAACCACTTTCTTTATTGTGTGGAAGGATGAACATCTGGGATGAACATCTGGACTTTGATGCGCGCCGGCTGCCATCACCGGGTCTCGATCCCGGGGCCGATGGATTCGTAGTCAGGGACGCTAACCACTACACCACCGAGGCAACTCGAGGCGAGAGTGTATATGTATTTATTTATTTATTTAATGGATAAGGGGATACAAATGTAACTAACGAAAAAGAGTAAAAACAAAAATCTTCCTTTTGAAGTTGTACCTTTTCACAGTTTGAGTAAATGTAATAATATGATGTCAGAACAAATTAAAATGCGGAATGAATGAAATTTTTGCAACTGTAAACTTAGTTACCACTATAAATGTATTATCGAACTTTCTGAAACGTTGTTCTGTATTAACAATAATAGCTTTACGCGGGAAAAGAATCGTATGACCGGTTTTTGTTTTGTTTTGGAAAGGATTCAGTAAAAATATTTTCATTGTATAATATTTATCCATACAGAGAAAAATATTTCTTTAGTTTAGAAAATCTATCTTGCTAAAATTACGCTCGTCAGAATTAAAAATGTATCGTAAAAATGACAATATATTTCCAATTTTAATTAAAGAGGCGTTACAAAATTCTTTACCGGTTTTTGGGATCGTAAAATGTTTTGATAAATTTAAAAAAACGTGATAAACCTGAATAACTACTAATATTCTTTCTTTGCGCTTCCAACACCAATTTAACGCTGCGCTTCCAACACCAATTTAACGCTATTTTGAAAAGAACGAGAAGACTCTTTGTCAATGTCAATGCATCGCAAACCCTTTTAAAGCACTATGACCCGCGACCAACGTTCCTATTCAATTTCGATCCCGGCCTCTTCGAATACCGCAAAGCTACTCGAGCTCATTGGTTGACAAATGCACTCGGGTTTTCGCACAGATTTATATTGGAGGAGTTTTTTAGCCTATCAAAAAGTGATTAATGTCATCTGTCAAAGCTACAGCCCCCCCCCCCCCGCCAAAACGGTAAAGAATTTTGTTACACTCCCGCGCTGTAGGCCCCCCATCATACGAGTATAAAACTTAGATATTACGAAGGAAGTTAAACAATTCCATCTTTACATTATTGTTACATTCCTTACCACAACTCTTGACTAGGGTTTTGACAAAACTATAACCTCCGCAAAATTTCTGTTTAACCTGTAAGTTTTAATTGTTAAATCAAACATAAGTTATATTATTGTTCGCTCAGAATCTACGGTACATTTTGTTCCACTACTAAGTCTCGTTTTGTTACATTCATGGCATCAAAATAAATTCAATAAATACAAAATATTAAAAATTACCGTATATTTTTTATTTAATACGACTAAAAAATATAAAACATTTGACAAAATGTACCTCATTACTTACGCCAAAAAAAATGCTTGGCAAAGGATTTGTGTGTGTGTGTGTGTGTGTTTAAAAGAAACTATGAATTTCGCTAAAGAGAAAAAATTAAAACTAAAGTATCATCATTTGTATAAATAATAATAATATTTTTTTAAATTTTCTCAGCTTGTCGATGGAAAAGGAAATGGGTACTTACAGTACATATTTCACTGGTGAAAAAAATGCATTTTTCAATAATATTTCAAAATATTTCGAGCAAGGTAAAGGCATATGCCGAATTTCATTGCCACACATTATGTTAAGCCTTTAAGACTTAATGTACATGAAATCCAACTGAAGACCAAATGTTTCTAAAGAAACCTAGGTCAATAAATAGATTGGATCAAGTAAAGATAAGCACCCCCAGCCTTCTTTAATTAGCCTTATAAGGCTAACTAACGAAAATATCACGACCTAACCTAACCAATCGTTAAGTCAACTGTACGCCATTGACGATTGGTTAGGTTAGGTCGTGATATTTTCGTTAGTTAGCCTTATAAGGCTAATTAAAGAAGGCTGGGGTGCTTATCTTTACTTGATCCAATAGATTTCCTTAAGCTTTATATATATATATATATATATATATATATATATATATATATATATATATATATATATATATATATATATATACTGTATATATATATATATATATATATATATATATACTGTGTGTGTGTATATATATATATATATTATACGTTGTACAGTCAGAAATTTCCAGGACTGACCGTTATGCGGCGCTGTAATCATGTGTTGGCAGGTTTGCTACACATTGTCAAGAAGCCACACACCCCTTCTCTGTAGTGGGAGGAGCCGACATGGCTAACGTCACTGGGCTAATTGTGATGCGCAGTTGACTGCATCAGTGTGTGTGTGTGTGTTCGGAGTTTTGAAGTGGCAGAATGTTGCCGTTTGAGCAACGTGCAAACTAAGTTTTACCAAGGTCTAGGCAAATTCAAGAAGAAACCGTCGAGTTGTTGAGTTAGGTGTATGGGAAGGAAGCGCTTTCGCGTTCTACTGTGTTTGAGTGACAGGGTCGCTTTAAAGAAGGGAGGGGAACGTTGGAGGATTATGAGTGCAGTGAACGTCCAGTAACAGCCTGTACAGAGTACAACATACGAGAGGTACAGCGTATGTGCGTGCCGATCGTCGTCAAATCGTGGATAAAATAGCGGAGGCAGTCAACATTTCGCACGGAAGCCGTCATGCAATTCTCGCTGAAGGCCTGAACATGAAACGCGTCATACATGGTGCTTCCTTTACACCGAATTACGTTCCCTGTGATAATTTTCTTTAAAAACACGGTCATTATCGGCAGCAGTTATGAGTTCTCCACAATTCGCCATTCGCTTCTGAGATTCAACTAACGAAAATATCACGATTTAACATTACATGATGAGATCCCTGAACATTTTAGGGATTTCATGAAATCCCTAGTTACACCGATTCCCTGCAACATATATATATATGTAGTGGCACAGATGTTTTCAAATACTTTAGCGATGTTCCATCAACACAAACACGACCAAGATGACGTCACACAAGTACGACTAAGATGACGTCGCATCGCGAGGATCCGCTCAAGGCATGTCCTTATGTTTTACCTCACACCTCAACCTCGTTACAAGGACTACCTCAAGCATTCCTACGACATCGCACCTCGACTCTCTCTCTTCGAAGAACAGTGACACGAGACCTACCACCATGTGAACAGCATTTGTGCAGGCCCCATTTTGACCTGGTGTCATTCACCTAACTTTATATAAAGACTAATCATTACCTCGCGCGTTATTAATATTGAAGTAATTATTCAAGTGTACATTTAATTTCAACTGTAAACACCAACTTATATTTTGTCTCATTCATAAATCATTTATTTTGTTTAATAAAGGAAGAAAACTCATTCTATCAATCAAGCCAAACTCCTTACTGAGCGGACGCATTCCCTGGGCTCGCTGATATTGTTTCTACTTTTGGATATTGCTGATAAATTTACTGTTGGAAAGTCCTGAATTTTATATACTTGCGTTTATATTCACATTGTTATAGTTAAGTAACTGAATATTAGTGGTTTTAACGATTTAGAAGTTTTCATAGCGTGCCGGCTTGATTTAATTTAAACTTGTGACGGTTATAAACGTTAACTACTTTAACTTGCGCGATGCCGTCGCAGAAAGCGTCGTGTGCTAGGTGTGGGGTTCATCGGTGGTATACGGATTTTAAAGATTACAACGGCGGTCCTATGGCGATTACCGAGAGATCGGTTTGTTTCTTTTGTGAGTTAAGCGAAGAGATAGTTGATTTAAAACGTAGTGTACGCGAGGTGACTGAAAGACTTGCAACTTGATGAGGGCAGGGGTAGGCTTACAGTTGACGAAGGCCAAATCTATACTAACGTTGAAGACGTTAGTAAGTTGAAGGTGAGGTTAGGAACCTAGTTTCTAGTATAGGTAGCTTATCGGGAAGGTTAGACAGAGTTGAGGACGGGGCTAAGGTTGGTCCGGGATTAGTAGACGGGGAGGGATTTATAGTAGTTAAGGGTGAAGCTAGGCCACGTACATTAGGTGATAGGAATGCCCCCCTATCGAGGCTTCGAACCCTTTCGCCCAGTTGGACAGGGATGTGAACGAGGGGGAAACGATTTTAATTGGGGACTCCTCAGTGTTTCATATGGATAAGGAGTTCGTTGAACGGAATCCAACCAAGAGGAGGGGGTCTGTCTACCAGGGCCAGGGTTGACAGAATTAGAGACGAAATAGATAGGATTGATGTTGCCTCCCGTCACTCGATGTTAGTGACAATGGTAGGGGGCAACGACTCGTATAGGCCCGATACGAGAGTGCCTGACCTTTTGGAGAGATATAGGGGGTTAATTAGGTCCCTGAAGGCAAGGTCTGATAGGTATTTAGTTCTAGGTATTACCCCTAGGCACGGTTTAAATTTTAGGATTACGCCATAAACAATATTTTTCAACACTAAACTAGAAGAGATTTGTACTCAGGAAAATGTACCCTTCATAAAGCTGTGGTCAGAATTTAGTGATCCTAGCCTTTTTATAAAAGATGGGGGGTGCATTTCAATGAAATAGGGAGTGCTAGGCTAGGTAGGTTAATCGATGAGAACGTTCGAAAGCTGTATAGGTCGAAGCCCTCTTTAAACGTTGTGGGTCCAGGAAACACCGGCCCCGCGTGAAAAGTAGTTTAAAACGCCGATCCGTGGTAAAAAATAATTTAAACGTCTTTTATTGTAACGCGCGTAGAGTTACGAATTTAAGGCGATAATTTATTCCGGGACCTACGATATAGTTGCTATAACCAAAACGTGGTTAAATACCGTAATTCGGGACTTGTTGGGGGAACTTGATATAGCGGGTTTTAAACTTTTTACTAATGATAGGTTACATAGGATTGGTGGCGGCGTTTTGTTGTACGTTCATAATTCCCTTAGGGCTATCGAGGTTAAGATAGATTTTCCGGCAGCAATTAATGCGATATGCGTTGAAGTTAGGGCGCGTTGTTGTTTAAAGACCTCTCGTTCAACCCCTCGATACCGATACTAGATTTTAGACACTTCTTAGTAACTTTATTATAATCGGGATAGTATAGTTGTCGGAGACTTTAACTGCCCTAACGTTAATTACGAGACTTTTACTGGTAATGATGAGGATTTGAGACTGATGGAGTTCGTGGAAGATAAATTTTTACCAGGGGTGTGGAGTCGGAGTCGGAGTCGTGGAGTCGGAAGCAATTTTGGTGGTGCTGGAGTCGGAGTCGGAGTCGGAGTCGGTAAAAATGTACCGACTCCGACTCCGACCTCAATATAAATTTTAATAAAATATGTTTTTGTGTGTGATATCACTGGCAGCTATGGTGGTTAAACCACTTAAATAATAAACACAATGTTTTCCATTTCAGACACTAATGCCATTAATTCATTTTTTCTTTTCAGATAATATTTTTTATTTTTAATGCTTATTTAATTTCGAGTTCTTTCTAAATTTCATAAGTTTTTAACTTTCAAGTCTAAAACCCCTTTCACAATGGCAAAGACACTTCCAACAAAGTCTGCAGTTTTTTAATATTTTACAATAACCACAGATGGGAAACATTTCGTGTGTCAGTGTATGATAGATGATGATGATGATGATGAAAAATTATGTGAAGCAAAAATCAGTGGTTTTACTGGCTCTGATAAAAATGCACCAACCAGAGCATCAAATTTGAAAAGACATTTGCAGTGTTTCCATCCCAAAATTTTAGAAGTTGTCATTGAGAAAGATAGTAATAAAAACCTTCCAACTACTTCAAAGTTAACAAAAGATCAGAAATCTACTGAACGACAAGCACCACTTACAAGATTCTTTACTACAGACAAAGTTACCGTAACAATGACCACAGATGATGATGCTTCACGTGGTGGTGATGAAATGCCTCTTGTGTAATTATCATCATAGCAGATTTAGAATTAATATACCTTCGGAGTCGGAGTCGGATAGACAAAAAATTGAGGAGTCGGAGTCGGTTTTTTATGTGCCGACTCCACAGCCCTGATTTTTACAACAGATGGTTACCGAACCAACGCGCGGTGACAATATTTTAGACGTGGTGATGACGAACGACGAAAATATAGTCGAAGGTTTGGAAGTAGGTGAGAGTTTGGGATGTAGTGATCACCAAATTATTAGGTTTAAGCTATTGATAGAAAACAGTAAGGATAGTAACGTAATAGAAGTCCCTGATTTTCGTAGGACTAATTTTGATAGTTTTCCGGATAGGATGAGAGTAGTGGACTGGGCTATTTTATTTATGGGTAATGACGCAAATTTTCATTGGGAGGCGTTTAAAGAAAGTTTTTTGAATATCGAAAGGGAATTTATTCTGCGTAGGCCCAAGCGCACTAGTAATCATGGTAGGCCCAATTGGTGGACTAGGGAAATAGGTGAGTTCATAAACGAGCGTAACAGCGTATAGACTTAATAATCGCAATGGCACGGTAGCTAACTTTAATAGATATATCGAGCTTAGACGTCAGGTTAAAAGATCTGTTAGGAATGCTAAGCGTAATTTTGAGATACTTGTAGCTGCGGATAGTAAACAATCTGAAAAAGTTTTTGACTACGTCAATAATCGTAAGCCGATAAAAGATAACATAGGCCCTCTAGTGGACGCTAACGGCGCTTTGGCTTCCGACGCTCAGGCAATGGCGGGTATTTTTAACTTTTTTGCGACAGTTTTGACCGTAGAAGACTTAAATAATGTCCCCGACATGAACGATATCGTTCCATTTAGTAGCGAGACTATTTTGAATGAAATAACCTTTTACAAGGGCGAGACTGGGCATTATATCGATAAGCTAAAAGTTAGCAAGGCTCCAGGCCCTGACGCGCTTTATCCTAGACATTTGAAAGATTTGAGACGTTATCGTAGGCCCCTTAAAATTTTTTAATAAGTCACTGAAAGCGGGGATTATTCCTGAAGACTTCAAATTAGCTAACGTTACGCCCATTTTTAAAAAAGGCGACTGCACAGTAGCTAGCAATTATAGGCCTATTAGCTTAACGTCAACTGTCGGTAAACTTTTGGAATCCGTAGTTAGGGATCGTATCGTCGATCACTTAGAAAGTCGCGATTTCTTTAATAGTAGTCAACATGGGCTTCGACGCCATAGATCTTGTTTAACTAATTTGTTAAAAGTTTTATAACGAAATAGTGCGAGAATACGATAGGCATAGAGCGGCTGACTTTATTTATTTAGACTTTAAAAAAGCGTTCGATACAGTTCCGCATAGAAGATTAATTGCGAAGGTTAAAGCGCACGGTATACGCGGTCAGGTAGCTAACTGGTTAGAGGAATGGCTCGTGCCAGGAAAGAGGGTCGTTGTTAGTGGTAGGGAATCGGGGTGGTTGGATGTAGGTAGCGGTGTCCCTCAAGGGTTCAGTGCTATTCGTAATCTACACTAACGACATAGATGTAGGCTTGACCAGTAAACGTGTCAAAATTCGCAGACGATACTAAAATAGGCGGTAAAGTTCTTAACGTGGACGATACAAATAGGCTCCAAGACGATGTAAATAGGATTATGGAGTGGATGGATAAGTGGCAGATGCAATTTAACGTAGACAAATGTAAAGTTTTGTAACAACAATTACACGTACACGATGGATGATAGGGAGTTAGCGAGCGTTGACGAGGAAGTAGGTTTAGGCGTATGCGTATCTAAGGATTTAAAAGTTAGGAACCAGTGCCTGGAGTCTTGCGCAAAAGCTAATAGGATGTTAGGCTTCATAGCGCGTAATTTCGAATTTAAATCGAAGAATATTATATTTCCCCTTTACAAGTCCCTAGTCAGGCCTCACTTACGAATATGCCGTTCACTTTTGGTGCCCGTATTTGCGTGAGGATATTCATAGGTTAGAAAGGGTTTAGCGACGCGCCACGAAACTAATTCCGCCACTACGCAACAAGTCTTACGAAGATAGGATTAAAGAGTTAGACTTGCATTCACTCGAAACTAGGAGATTAAGGGGGAATCTTATTGAAGTTTTCAAAATCGTTAATAAAATCGATAACGTAAATTTTGACAAATTGTTCATTTTCGATAATAGCAATACTCGTAATAACTGATTTAAATTACGTGGCAGACGTTTCATTACTAACATCGCTAAAAACTTTACGTTTAAAGTAATTGATAAATGGAATAATCTTCCCGCGTCCGTCGTGAACTCTACCAGCGTTAATATGTTTAAAACCCGTTTAGATAGGCATTTTAAAAATATTAACGTCGTTTAAAATAATAATAACAAATCTCGACCATTACCCCCATGGCTCCTGTTGCTAATTGAGTCTGTTGACGAGTAATGCCAGCTTGTGACATGCCAGCAACAAAATTATATACCAAAAAAAAATTAGACTAACACGAATTTAGATGCAGCTCGTAGCGTAAACTAACCCACTTTTTATTATACTCTTCATAATTTTTTTTTTCTCTTTTCTTGTCTTCTCTTTACTTGCATGTCTGTAGTTTGCATGATATGACAATGTTTGAATTAAGACTGTGTTTGCATGGTTTGTAAGCGTTCTTATTTTACTTCTTTTCATCTTTCACCCCTTTCCTATTCTCTTCGACTATTTTTCCGACTTGTCCGCAGTGGCCGGCGGATGATGATGGTGAGTCTTTCTCTCTCTTTTTCTGAGTGAATGTTACCCCCCGAATGATAGGTTTTGCTACTTACTTAACCCCTTATTCTCTTCTTTTAACCCCATACTCTCTTCTTTCTCTCGGGCTAACCTTAAAGTGGATCTTAGGGTCTTTGTTAGCCTTAGCTTCTGTAGATATGATCTGGAAAGATCATGGTGACCCCAGCCTTATCAATCATCAGCATAATCAACACTCGTAACTATTATCAGTTAACCATTCTTATTATTATTATAGTGCTAAACATTACGCTATATGTATATACATACACACAAATCCACAAGTATCGCCAATAGTATGCCACCTTTTTTTACCATTTAGGTTTGTAATATCTTTTGTGGAATTAACTCCTCTATGTTCGTCCGGCAACCCAAGGTAACCTACGATTCCGTCTTAAAGTCGTATGTTGATAAAACCGTCTTGAAAGTCTTAAATACCTCCAATAAGTCTTTTCGGGTAGTTTACACAGAGAATTGGATACAGTACACGTAGAGCGATTCAAAAGTTCTGGCATGGACCTCCACTTGACCTTTGACCTTTATTTGTGACCCTGACCTTTGATGCAGGAACCCGATTCTTGCTCATGACATCGTCCTATGATGAAAGTGTGACAAACGGCCACAGTATGTTCCTCCAAATTTATTTGGTCGGAGACAGAATTAGGACTTATTTGACTTGAAATAAGCAAGTTTCCTTGTAAATGAAGTGAAGGAAGTACATTGATATATTCCTATAGGTATTTCATCCCAGTTCTCAAGGCATTTCATCCCAGTTGAGCCAGTTCTCAAGACCTCGGTACAAGTAAAAACAATGATGAGTGTCCGATTAAAAATATTTAAACTGATAAATTCTAATTGCGTCGTATTTGTGTTGCCAATTGCAGAAGTGGAAAAAATCCCATACTGAACAACTGGTTCCACTGATCAACTTAAATATAAACTCGCCTAATTTTTAACTTCTAAATTTCACACAATTTTAACGGGGTAAAAGATTATATAAATTTCTTTCACAAGTCCAAAATGCAAGTCGGATTCGATTAAAATGTTTAAGAATTTTATTTTGTGTAACCATTATACAATTTAAAGTGGAAGCAGGCGACCTTCCTCAGGCCAGAATATGCCCGGTCAAAAAAGAGGTAGTAAAACTGTAATAAATGTCAGAAGTTGGAGAATTTTTGAATTACTTACAGTAAAATATGTTCTGTTTTAGATATACGAGTATTTTTATGGAGTTTTAATATGAACGCCAAATTTCAAGTCATCCTGACAAATTAATTCAAGATATTGAAACTGGTTGACTTTCACAATATTTTCATCTTTCAGACTGTATTTGTAGGGAAAGTGGGGGATCGGGAAGCGAGCAGCGTAAATTTAGTTTTTCGTTTTATTGGCTAACAGTTTGTTAAATTAACTCAATTTTTGTATTCGCTCTAGACAGTTATTTATGGAGACCGATACACGATTAATATAATTACTCGCTTGGTATACTGTTGCCTCTTCGCCATACATTAAAACGTTTATGTAATTTATTTTGTTATCTTATTATTAATTAATAATGGAAAACAACGGTCCCAAAGCAGACCCGATGGGGAAGCCTACCGAAACAGATCTCATTTCCGGTGATATTTCATTCAGTTACAAATTTATTACGAAGATATGGTTTAAGAGATTCTGTAACTTTATCACACAAACCATACTTGTATATTTTTCTGATTAATACCGAATGAGTAATAAAAGTTTGGGAATAATTAAAAAAAATAAAAAAAGACAGCAACCCCTCGTATAACTACGATATAGGCATCATTAAGCGGCCATAAGAAATTTAATACCGCATCCTGCTTATATTTTCCTTCTACATATCCAAACTGAAACTTAGACAACAATGAGTAAAAGTAAAATAATTTGCATATTCTACTCGAAGATTAGTAGCGACCCGAGTCAAGATATAGGTGGCAAAAGTGAAGGAAAGTCGAGGCAAGCGGAAAACAGCACCCAAATTCCGTCTGAAACGTCAGACTGAATTGTCATGGCGGTGGATGAATATACGGCTGGAGACTCGTATCCTGCGTTCTCTTTCGTGGTCATGCGTAAATTTACTCCATTCGTTCAGAAAAATTTTATCTTTAAACCAAAGTATATAGGATTTATTGTTGTTCAAAATCAAATATTTTAATAAGTAGTCACAAATCACAAACGTTTTGGGTTCCTGTTCTGACAACAAAACTAGACCTATAAAAATCAAGAAGCAAGTGTAGAAAAGTTGCATTTCCGTACAATATATATTATTATTTCTTGTGGGACCTATCTTTACAGATAGAGGTCTGGAATCAGTCTCATTCGATTCAGGGTGTGAACAACCAAACATGACTTAGGAAAGATGGCTCACTCCATGACTGAAGATGTACTACATATTCTCCGAGAGAAATTAAGATTCTCTTGAAAAGACGGGTTCCTTGGATCTGATATATTTGTTAATTTCATACATTCCCGCACTGTTATTGAAATTATTTTTAAAATGGGTAAATGCACATTCTAGAACAGGGGTTCCCAAATTGTGTTCCGCGGAACACTTCTCACGGTATACAAGTGTTCCGCGGAACACCAATTTGGGAACCCCTGTTCTAGAACATTCCTTTCAATTATATCTGTGTTTTTAACGAGCACTTTGGAACTATCCCATTTGATACTATGATTACATCTATACATATGGTTAAACAATGCATTAGAATTATTTGCTGTTCTACACGCATATTTATGCTGTTTTACCCTAATATCTAACGTTTTACCCATTTGGCCTATATATACTGAGTTACATTGTGTGCATCCGATCGAATACACACAACCAACCCCATTATCCAGGCTATTCTTTATAGGCGTAATTTAACAGTATTATTATACAGGGTGTTTATAAAGTCCCAATCTAGTTCAGTGAAAACGTAGCAAAAAGGGTAAAATTCAATAACACAATAATAGAAGGCATACATTTAATGAATATTTAAGCATATGATTCCACATGAGCACCATCAGTATCTCTACAGAGTTCGAATCTGTCAGCAGCATTGCGGAGCATGACAGGCGTTATTTTTGAAACTGCTGTTACGATACGAGCACGTAAATCTTGCAGATCTGTAACCCTCGTTTGATAGACGTTTGATTTGATAAAGCCCCATGCAAAGAAATCCAAGGGTGTTAGGTCAGGAGATCGCGCCGCCCAGGGCCTGTTGCCTCCACGTCCGATCCACCGATTTGGAAATCGTTCATTTAGGTACTCCCCAACAGTATTTGCGTAATGACAAGGTGCCCCATCTTGTTGAAAGACGACGGTGTTTTAAAATGCCATCTGAATGAAGCTAGGACACTTACGTGCGCGTATCGTAACAGCAGTTACAAAAATAACCCCTTATCATGCTCCAAAATGTGTTCCGCAATGCTGCTGACAGATTCGAACTCTGTAGGGATACTGATAGTGCTCATGTAGAATCATATGCTTAAGTATTCATTAAATGTATGCCTTCTATTATATTGTTATTGAATTTTACTCTTTTTGCTACGTTTTCACTGAAATAGATAGGGACTTTATAATCACCCTGTACACTTAAAGACTACATTGATACCAGTTGCTTTAAGTAAAGTCGGAAGATATTGAAAATTAACATGGTAAGGTAGGCTAAGGATATTTTTACGCTCAAATTCCTTTACAGTTACACTATTATAATACCTATTCTTGGCTTTCCTAAGGCAGTTATCTAGAAATGAAATAGGATAACATAATTTAGTACCCAATATTCATGATATTGCATAACTCGGAATCTAAAAATTCAGGACTGACAATTCTCAATGCTCTAAGAAACATAGCAGAGAAAATAGAAGAGTTAATCGAGGGATGATAGTCAGAATAAAAATGCACACGAGTTATTTATTCGTAGGCTTACGAAAAACTTCAAATTTGAACTGATTCAAGCATCTCCAAATTTTTAGATCCAGAAAAGATAAGCTTCCATCATTTTCTTTTTCAACCGTGAACTTGATAGATGGGACTACATTCATAGTAATATATCCGAAAGTGAGGTGACTTTAGCCAAAGGTTGTGTGAATAGTACTTTTAATAAGAGGTATGAATCGAATCATCCTTTCAGGTTTGAAAAAGCCCTAAAAACATGTAAAAATAACGATTCATTACATATTACTAAAGCGGACAAATCTAATTCGATCGTCATCATGGATAAAAAGTTACATTGAAAAGATGAATACTTTATTGAATGACCGCAATACGTACAAACCTCTAAACAGAGACCCACTGGAGGATGTTAATAAAATGTTTAACAGAAAATTAAGAGAAATATTAAAAAATAACTATAATGGGCTTTCTAAGCAGTTTCTTAGTATCAATCCGTCACTACCATATTTGTACGGTTTAGTAAAAATACACAGTTAATAATCCCATGAGGCCTATTGTTAGCTCAGTAGGCTCCGTACCCTATAAGCTATCTAAATGGTTAGTTGGTTTATTAACGCCGTTAGTTGACTCTATTTCCAAGTCACATATTGTAAATAGCATGGATCTTATTGACAAACTGAAGTTTCCTAATAACCCTAATCTCAAACTGGTAAGTTTTGATGTATGCTCGTTATTCACAAAAGTCCCTGGTGATGACCTACTTGATTTTTTAAAAGATAAGATCTCTGAATATTCTTTTCCTGTTCAACACAACACTCTTATTGATTTAATTAAGCTTTGCGTCAAAGATTGTAAATTTCAGTTTGAAAATAAGTTTCATGCTCTGTCGTTTGGATTGGCGATGGGTAATCCCTTTCACCGGTATTAGCTAACTTATATATGGAATTTTTTGAAAGCAGAATGTTGCCTACTATTGTTAATCTTAACCTTGTTTGGTACAGGTATATAGATGATATTTTATGCCTTTGGCCTAATAATTTGGCTGTTGACTTATTTTTTGGTAGGCTCAACAATTTAGTCCCATCTATTAAGTTCACGGTTGAAAAAGAAAATGATGGAAACTTATCTTTTCTGGATCTAAAAATTCGGAGATGCTTGAATCAATTCAAATTTGAAGTTTTTCGTAAGCCTACTAATAATAACTCGTATGTGCATTTTTCTTCTGACCATCATCCCTCGATTAAATCTTCTATTTTCTCTGCTATGTTTCTTAGAGCATTGAGAATTGTCAGTCCTGAATTTTTAGATTCCAAGTTATGCAATATCATGAATACTGGTACTAAATTATGTTATCCTATTTCATTTCTAGATAACTGCTTTATGAAAGCCATGAATAGGTATTATAATAGTGTAACTGTAAAGGAATTTGAGCGTAAAAATACCTTCAGCCTACTTACCATGTTAATTTTCAATATCTTCCGACTTTACTTAAAGCAATTGGCATCAATGTAGTCTTTAAGTATAATAATACTGTTAAATCACGCCTAATAAAGAATAGCCCGGATAATGAGGTTGGTTGTGTGTATTCGATCGGATGCACACAATGTAACTCAGTATATATATAAGCCAAATAGGTAAAACGTTAGATATTAGGGTAAAACAGCATAAATATGCGTGTAGAACAGCAAATAATTCTAATGTATTGTTTAACCATATATATAGATGTAATCATAGTATCAAGTGGGATAGTTCTAAATCGCTCGTTAAAAACACAGATACAATTGAAAGGAATATTCTAGAATGTGCATTTATCCATTTTAAAAATAATTTTAATAACAGTGCGAGAATATATAAAATTGACAATATCCTGTTAAAATACTTTTTGCCTCTAATTAACTCTCGTTAACCGGGTGCTTATCCTTTTATTTTTCCGTCCCGTTGTACATAGGTATATATTTTCGTCATCTCGCCTTCTCCCTTCATTCCCTAACGAGGTGTACTCCTGAATACACGAAAGGCCTTGGAATAATTTTTCTTTTTCCTTGTGGATTTGCATAATTCATTCATTTCAGTATTTGAGTGTGAAATTCATCCCATATATATATATATATATAATAACATTTTTTTCGAAGAACACAATAACTTCTCAGTAGTAACAACTTATTTAATAAAAAAAACCAACGGATTTTGCTCAGTCAACGAAGTACGCATTTGTTTACTGTAGCAAATTATTATTATTATTTAAAAAAACCCTCATTTTGTAACAAGAAATAAAATGTGGAGTGTCTAAGACGGAAACAAAAATTTTCTTGCAAAGCTCTCTATTTTTCAATGAACAAAACATTCTCCTGCAGCCGTCCAATCGTTGCTTATTAATTGAAAGAGGTGCGTCGATTGAACCTTTTGTGTGTGTGTGTGTGTGTGTGTGTGTGTGTGTGTGTGTGTGTGTGTAAAGTTACCAATTAGTTTTGTGGATTAAAATTGATTTAATCCTCTTAAGTGAGTTGGCCAATTTCGAATTAACAGTTTTTTCATCAGCGTTTCCATTACAATAATCAACTGTTACATTTTTGTTCGAGAAAATGGGTGATTAAGATAGTGTACGTAGTAGGCGGATGATCATTGATATTAAGATGCAATCAAATGGAGACCGCACCTACATTTCATCTAATACAGTAGAATTTTCGAAATCATTGTGAAGTTTTGTTGATTTTCTAAGTACTAGTACTAGTTTAAAGAGGCTTCCAGTCATGACACTGTAAGATAAACTCGTATTATTATTATTATTATTTGAATGTTGGTTACTGAGATCATTATTTATGTCCCCCGCAGTAGTACAGGTACGGAGTAACTTCTACGATTAGAGGTTAACAATCTATATACGGTATACTCTTAATAAATTTCGGCCCGTTACCGGTTGGTAGCTGGTAGATGCCCAAAATTGATTAGAGAAAGTTATGATTTTATATTTCGAGTGAAAGAGCTTCCCAGTTATCATTTAAGCTCGTTAATTCTTCGATATATTTACGGTACATTTTAGTTCGCTTTCTACAATATTCTTACACCTTTACCTCTATCATTTCCTACGTATGCGGCGCGTATACATTGTCGCGTTAAAAATCATATTATTATCATTTAATTAACGGAGTTCAGTTAAAAGTAAAATTTTTTGTAGTAATTTTAGATAAACTGACAACTCGTCAAAATGGTGCGCGAGACTGCCAATGTTCACATTTAAGAAAGACAGCTTTCCATTATTGTATATTTTGTTTAAAAATGGCGACTGTTGATTACATTTTGTGATTCATTAATTTCATTTACAGAATCGAAAGTATTTAAAGTCTTAATAAATAATTCAGAGTTTAGATTGCAAAAATTTACTCCGCAATAAAAAGTGATGTCAAAATTATAAAACTTAATATTTTTTTACAAGTATCTACAAAAAAGTGAGCGGGTTTGCTAAAACATTATTATTATTATTATTTTTACTAGTTGTAGTAGTAGTAGTAGTAGTAACTAGTAATCACAGGAGTTGTGTTTAGAACTTTTTTTTATATGTAGATAATGCAAGCTGTCAAATTTAAATTGAATATATTAAATATTACCTTCTCATATTTTAAATTTGAAACACGCCAAAGTCAAAAGTTCATAATTCATTTAATGTAACAAGTAAAGAATATTATCTCAATATGTTTGAAAACACACACACACACGCGCGCGTTTGGCTACCCTACAAAACCGCGACATTTTCACATTTAATTCCGTATCACGACCTTTACCCCTTGCATGCTCTCAAATACACACTTCTCCCTCTATTCTTCATTACAAATACATACATCTTACACAAACTTTTCAAAATTTAAAAAAAAAGGCATCGTTGAACCTTGGAGACCTTGATTTCGGCTCTCTCCTTCTATGAAGGGGGCATTTTTGTGGGCGCCCGCCCTTGGCCCCTCCTTCCCACATAAAAGAAATCTTAAAAGCCTAATAATTTTAACCAAACCAAATCAAACCTTAACTATCGTAGTCACCTGACCTACCCTTAATTATATTCCATTTTCCATAATACAGTAAAAGCATTTATAAAAATAAACCATCGTAACGCCGTTAATGTCGTGATAAACACGTTCATATATATATATATATATACACAGACAGTGTTAAGAGCATGAAGTCTGAATTAGTCTTAAAGAATTCCATTTTCCACGAATGAGCCAAGGAACCCGAAACAATATGAGAAATTAGGCAAGGAAAGCGAAGCCAGCTGAACAAAGTTGAAAAACAAATTCCAGTTGATGTTATTTCTTCAAAAAAAAAATTACACACACACACGTGCGCATCTCCGCATAAGCGAAGTGCCGACTTCTTTAAATCCATGCATCTAAGAAACTAATTAACCAAACCTAATTTAGCTTAACTTAACCTTAGTGCTATCGAGCCGAGAAGGACGTCATAAGACTCAGTGGTTCTCAAACTGGGGTACGCGAGGGAATCTTAGGGGGTACGCGAAGGGGTCGTGAAAATATAACCCTTTTAATTTTATATACGATTAACAAACGTCCACGAGTCACACGGTCGTAAAGAAAGAAAAAATCCTTTATCTCTCTCGAAAATCCAGAAAATCCCGTGAAAGAATTCAAGGGGTACAGAAGAAGAAAAAGTTTGAGAACCGCTGTGATAAATGTTTCGGATGCAACTGAGGGCTCGAAGTGTGGTTTCTGTTAAATCATTACAGTAAATAGTAAGGTACTCATTAATCTCGCCTAGCCTAGCCTAACCAAACTTAATCATGGCCAACATACCTTTCTTTCGACAGTGAGTATATTTCTAGACAAGACAAAATATGGGTATTGCTACACCCCAGTCATAATGATACACTACACGCACTACACTTATAAATTATCACCCACTCGACCTCGCTTATGCCCAGTTGCCGTGCGCACGCGTGCGCGCACAAACACACGCAGGCGGGCAAAAAGATAAGTCGAAATGCAAAAAAGGAAGAGCGTATAAACCTTAAAAATCAAACAAACGTGTCTTCCGTTTTAATCAAAGCTCGCAGCTTCCGAACTTCGTGTTTGGGGTGTCCATAAAGCGAGCAAAGTTCTGATACGACGATGCAAAGTATTTCGTAGACGTCTTTCTAAGCCGCGGGAATAAGCCAAAGTTACAAAATAAAACCTCTTCAGGGACTCTAATAACTAAAAAGTTCACTTAATTACAAATATTCCCGCAGCCGAAATTTTTATATTATATAACAGTAATTTAAACTTTGCGTCTTTGTTTACAGACTCTATTCGGCGAATAGTTTCATTTTTACGACACTTTCACAACTTAAAGAATGTAATTTCTACATATATTCGTGTAAACCGAGACCTTTATTCTACACCAACAAAGTTTTTGCGTTCTTTTTTTTTTTTTTTAATATACGAGACCTTGGAACGATGAATTGAGTTCCGGAGACGTCGACAAATTTTCTTGAAGACTAAAATTTTCCACTAAAATCTTTATATTCCATTAAAACACAGACAACGAAGCCAAATGATCTAACCTACTGTATCTAAATATGATCTAACCTAATCTAACCAAATTTAATTTAACCTAACCAGGTATAATGTAACATAACGTGAATTTACAAAGATTAATATTAAAAATTTCTGACTAAAATTTTATATTTATGGAGACAACTTCAATAGAAACTCCATTTTATTTTTTCTTCTCTGATTTAAAGTAGACTTTAAAGACTATCTTTTACTTGATTTTTAAATGGAAAACTCATCTTTGAATAAATCCAACTATTCATTTAACTTCATTTTAACTTACTTCAACGACATTGCGTATAAATAAAATATATGACTATAATTTTGAATAGTCCTACCGGAATTAATTTGGCATAATAAAAATGGCAATCAGGTCCTGATGCCACAATCTCGCGATGAACACGTTTGGTTAACTTAAGAAACCGCGACATTTTCAACTGTGAATGACAACATTTAACGAAACCTAAATAACCTAAAAACCTAATTAACTTAACTTAACCTAACCTAGCCGGTTCCCTAGGCACATCCCTTTCTCTACAGTTATTATTATTATTATTATTATTATTATTATTATATATATATATATATATATATATATATGGAATACACCGAATATTAGAGCAGACACCAATCGAACAGGAAAGTACTCCGGGGAGAGGGGAGACAGGCAGGAGACAGGGAATGCGCAAACTCCCGTTTCTCCTATCACTGTCCTCGTCAGTTTATCTTTTTCCATGTCTCATTTACCCTGTGAACAGTCCAGCATGCTCTGAAACACACACTTTTCCCTCTATTCCTCACTATATATACACAAGCATCTTACATACTACACACTCTTTTCTAAATTCAAAAAAGAGAAATGGCGTCGTTTTTAAAAGTCTCAGAGTCCCCTGGAAAGGGGACCATAAATGTCCCCACTTCTGGATCCCCCGCTGCCGGTGCCGGGAACGCAGACCGAAGCGGCGGGGCTAAATCTGCTACCATCCACTATAAATGTCCTGGATCTCTGTCTGATTCACTTTTCAGAAACTTTTGCAACATTTGTGGCCTCTCCTCAAATTTTCAATCTGTTGAACACGACCTCTCCTCCTCTAAACCTCACCTTCTCTTCCTCACTGAAACTCGGATGTCTGAAGCGACTGAGAGCAACCTTTTTTCTGTACCTTCCTACTTTCTCCATACTCGGTTTCATTTCAAAGGTGGATGTTGTATATATGGCGTATATCGCTCTACTGGCGATCTTCTTGCGTCTCTCTCTCTGACTCTTGATCATCCTCCTTTCGGAATTTCAGTGAAACCTTTGCTATTGCGCTAGACATATCAAAAGCTTTTGATATAGTCTGGAACAAACCCATAATTTCCAAACTGCCCTCCTCCGATTTCTATCTTTCTAAATGTGCCTTCATCTCTAATTTCCTTTCTGGTCCATCTATAGCTGCGGCTATAGGCCACTATTCTTCTCCTAAACTCTAAAGCTATTAATAGTGGTGTTCATGAAGACTCTGTCCTGCCACCCACTCTCTTCCTTTTACTTATTAATAATGTTTAAAGTCGCACTTCCTCTCCTATCCAATCCCTTGCTGATGATTACATCCTCTACTTCTCCACCTATTTCACAAAGCATCTCTCTCAATAGGCGCTCCATGCTTCGCGTGAGACGGCTATGGCGCACCTGACTTCTGATCTTTCTACTATTTCTGATTGGGGCAGAGAAAACCTCGTAACTTTCAATGTTTCAAAAACCCAGTTCCTTCATCTGTCTACTCGTCACAATTTTCCCCTTATCTTCAACAATACACAATTCAATCTTTCCTCTTCTCTTAATATTACTAGTGTTTCCTTTTCTCGTGATCTTTCTTGGAAAGCCTCTAGGAGATTAGGTGTGTTGTACCAGCCCCGCTGTTTCTTCACCCCAACTCAGTTCCTGTCCCTGTACAAAGGTCTTGTCCACCCCTGCATGGAGTGCGCTTCTCGCGTGTCAGGTACCTCAACACAGCTCTACTTGACCTATTCTACTCAAAGGTTTGTCGTTTCATCAATTTCCCACCTCTTACTAACTCTTCAACCTCTCTCTCTTCGCCGCAATGTGCCTCACTGTCTCTAACTGTATTTCTGCTCCTTTAAGGTGAGCTTGCAGTACCAGACTTTCACACTCTCATCCCTTTTCTCTCCAACTCTCTAACGCAAGGGTTAATCTGTATTCTTAATCTTTCATCTACTCAGCCGGTATTCTCACTCCATCTTTCCCCCGTCTATGACCTCCAATCTTTCAAACGCAATGTGTCCAGGCATCTCGAAAACTTTGGATCTTGATTTCGGTCCTCCTCCTTATATTGGGGAGAGGGGGGTCAATTTTGCGGGAGCTGCCCTTGGCCTCCTTCCTGCATAAAAAAATTATATATACAGTATATATAGAGGCGGGGCCACCACCTTGACCTTCGTGTGAAGAGACCAACGCACGAAACTGCTACGAGGTTACGAGGTATACCGGCATACACACGAGGTTCAGAATCACTATTATCGTTTTTAATTAAAAATTTTAAATATATTATATATATATATATATATACACAGGGTGAGTCAAAAGTCTCGATACATAGGCAAAATGGTCATGATAAATAAATTATTATTTATTTTTTATTTTTTTGCAGGTGATGTGCTGAGATGCCTTTGTCCCAAGAAGAGCGTATAGAGATCATTCTTCTGGCAGGATCAGGAAGCTGTCGCAAGGTTGCCGAGGATTTTAACAGGAGGCACGCCCCCGGCAGGCACATCACACACGAACAGCCACCGATGAAGGCACAGCGACCATGGTGCTGGCAGCATTCGCAAAGAGTCCCCAAAAAAGCACTCGACGGGTGTCTGCAGAATGCGATGTCAGCCAAAGGAGTATCGTCCGCATTATGAAAGAGCACAGATGGCATCCATACAAAATGCAAATGTTGCAGTATCTTAGCGAAGACGACCCGGACAGGCGGTTGGAATTCTGTGAATGGGCAAGAACAAAAGTGGACGAAGACACGGAGTTCTCGGGTGGCATCCTATTTTCAAATGAAGCCAACTTTTATGTTCATGGAGAGGTTAATCGTCAAAACGTACGTTATTGGAGTGATGACAACCCGCACTGGATGAGTCCCTCAAAGACGCAAGGCGCTAGAAAAGTGATGGTGTGTTGCGGGATATGGGGCAACACAATTGTTGGCCCTTTTTTCATTGACACCAATCTGAATGCCGAAATGTATCTGAACATGCTGCAAGACACAATCATGCCGTCCCTGCTGAACGAGGACGGGGGATCTACAGCGTACTTTCAGCAAGACGGGGCGCCACCCCATTACGGTATCTGCGTGCGCCAGTGGCTGGATCAGCAGTTTCCGGGTCACTGGATTGGCCGCCGTGGTCCCGTAGGTGGCCTCCAAGGTCCCCAGACCTCAACCCCTTGATTTTTACTTGTGGGGGCACTTGAAGGTCATGGTGTAACCAGGTGAAAATACAAAACACGGACCACCTAAAGGAACGCATTCGTGATGCGTGTGCACGCATAACACCAGACGTGTTAATGCGCGTTTGCCATGACTGGGAGGAACGCATCCGTATGTGCATTCAGTGTAATGATGCCCACATAGAGCATATTGTGACTTACAAGTGATTGCATAATAAAGTGACCATTTTGCCTATGTATGAAAACTTTTGACTCACCCTGTGTGTGTGTGTGTATATATATATATATATATATATATATATATATATATATACACACACCAGAAAACCTGCTTTGTCTTGCGTAGCAAAAGCTCCCCAAAACACAACCTCGGGGAAACTGTGAGGGGTGGTTGCTACTAAAACATTCCCTGGTTCTCCCTTAATGTGTAGTAAATTTGATGAATATTACCGTGGCCGTTTAGGCATGTATAAACGAACATAGAGCAGACAGACAGAGAAAGAGAGACAGCATCATCCCCTACATATATAAATAAGATATGCGGAAACTAATGCTACAGAACACAAACCAGCAAAATAAAGTTATAACCAATTGGCCTAATTTCATCAATATCAACTTAGCTAAACTTAGCATTACCTGATGTAATGCTACCCTAAATGACGGAACATTTGCCGATAAAATATCCGCGACTGAAATGTTCGATCTTTGAACTATGGACGCCGAGTGACTTGACTTTCCTTTAAAGGGAACCTGCGCACACGATCACTCATTTATATATAGGAATCTACATCAGAAGAGGGAAAATTTGATTCAATTCTCGATACGAATTTTGATTTGAATTTTGATTAATGAATCGCTGATTGGATTCGGATTAACATTTAGATTAAAGATAATAATTTGGAATCGGTCAACATAAGCCTTTTTAAGAATTAAAATCGTTTAAATTTGAAACCTAATTTCGATTGAAATGAGGATTCGCCCAATTATGGTGTAATATATATGTAGGGCCTGCAAGAGTGTGTGTGGTGTGTGTGTGTGTGTGTAAACTAATTAATGCTTGTTGTCTGAAGAACGCAATTTAAATGTAGATTTATTTCCCGCGATTATCAAAGAGCGAACCATGGAAACGAGACATTGTTCCAGCAAGAAGCAAAAAAGCAGAAAGAGAAAAACTTCCCCGTTAAAACATTAATAAAGTGCGAAATTCAGTGACTGAATTGTAACCAAACGACCAAAAATAAAATTCAAATTCTCCTCCTGAAAAAATTAATGAAATCGCAACGTGACTCAAATCCGAAATACAACAGATATCTTGCGGATCACTTACTCTCTCAACAAGTAAATATATATATATATATATATATATATATATATATATATATATATATATATATATATATATATAATACACACAGACCGTGCGTGGAACAAGGAACTCTTCTGGGATAATTAAATCCACTATAGTCCGAATAAGTAATGGTAAATGACAAATACCATAGTTTTTCTTTTTCATGATGCTAGCCCGACGTGGGTAAGGGTCACTCGCAAAGAGGTCCCATAAATATAGTTTCCCTCACCAGCTATCTGCAAAGCAGACAGGATCCAGCTTTGGGACATGGATCTAGGGTTTAAAGCAGCCTAGCCTTGCTACATTTAGAACCTCAATATAAGCAAAAGACTCGCTGCCTTCACGTCAGATTGAATACATCAAAGAAAAAGGGGTAACTATTATATTTTTAGCCAAAAACCAAAACTTAAACCTCAACTGGCAGAATTGAGCGTCCACTTTCGTTTCAAGATGGGAATGAACTCAAAAAACCTCAGGGGACCATTCTATGATGCACACAGACCGTGCATGGAACAAGGAACTCTTCTGGGATAATTAAATCCACTATAGTCCGAATAAGTAATGGTAAATGACAAATACCATAGTTTTTTCTTTTTCATGATGCTCGCCCGACGTGGGCAACGGATCACTCGCAAAGAGGTCCCATAAATATAGCTTCCCTCACCAGCTATCTGCAAAGCAGACAGGATCCAGCTTTGGGACATGGATCTAGGGTTTAAAGCAGCCTAGCCCTGCTAACCCTAGATCTATGTCCCAAAGCTGGATCCTGTCTGCTTTGCAGATAGCTGGTGAGGGAAGCTATATTTATGGGACCTCTTTGCGAGTGACCCGTTACCCACGTTGGGCTAGCATCATGAAAAAGAAAAACTATGGTATTTGTCATTTACCATTACTTATTCGGACTATAGTGGATTTAATTATCCCAGAAGAGTTCCTTGTTCCATGCACGGTCTGTGTGTATCATAAAAAACCTCAGAGGACCATTCTGAGTTCATTCCCATATATACCTTTGGTTACCTTTGGTTAGCTTCCGCCCGAATTGTTCATTCTGACGAAGGTCAAGTTTTTCACTCCACCTTAGACCTACAGTTTAACGTGGAATCCGAACCACGCCCCATCAGCAGCCCAGCGTCTTAACTACTAGGCCACCTAGGGTACCCATTTATCTACCAACCACTTTCTTTATTGTGTGGAAGGATGAACAGCTGGGTTTTTCTGCGCGCCGGCTGCCGTCGGGTCTCGAACCCGGGGCCGATGGATTCGTAGTCAGCGACGTTAACCACTACACCACGAGGTGTGAGTGTGTGTGTGTGTGTATATATATATATGTTAAAGTGTAGCATAATCCGAGGGTTGTAATTATATGTTCGGCCGGAGTAGTATAGCCGCAAAGGGGAGAGTGCAAGAATGTTGCAGGTTATTATGTAATGTTGCAAAGGGGGGTGGGGCGGGGGTTATTGCAAAGGGGGGTGGGGGTTGCAAAGGGGGTTGTTGCAAAGGGGGTGGGGGTTGTTGCAAAGGGGGGTGGGGGAAACTTGGAGGCGGCGTTATCCCCCAAGAGAGAGAGGAGGAGAGAAAGGAGGAGAGGTGTTCACCTGGCAGGAGCCAAGTGCACATTAAGACTTCAGCCGAGCTGGCGTTGTTTTATAGGCTCCTAATCAGCCAGAATCAGCCAGTTGGCTGAGCCAAGGTGAGAGAGACGCCTGAAGGAGAGAGAGAGAGACAGCTGAAGGAGAGAGAGAACTGAAGAAGAGAGAGACGCCTGTAGGAGGGAGAGACGCCTGAAGGAGAGAGGAGAGGTACACATGCAGGATGTACACATGCAGGAGGTACACATGCAGGAGGCACACACACACATACGCACACATGCAGGAGGTACACATGCAGTAGTTACACATGCAGGAGAGAGAGAGAGCTGAAGGAGGGAGAGAGACGCCTGTAGGAGAGAGAGAGCTGAAGGAGGGAGAGAGACGCCTGTAGGAGAGAGAGAGAGACGCCTGAAGGAGAGAGAGAGAGAGAGAGTAGTTGCCATTGATAGCAAGGCATATTATTTTCGTTTTCCTAACCTAAGAGCCCACTAAGGGGTTTACCAAAGGGCCAAAAAAAGAAGGACCAGAGGTCCTTGCTCGGCTGGAGCCGAGCTGGGAATGAGTCTTCACCAGCTTCTCGATCTTTTATAAGCCTCTATTCTGGCTGAGTTGCCAGATAGCGCAATGTGTTCCAGATAGCGACATGTGCCCCATTAATCATCCATTGTGCAACACAATATGACGATAGTTATTCCAATTAAATTCTGTTTAAATACACCTTTATTAATTGCATACCTTTCCAGTTTTTTTTTTTTGCAATGATCGGACTGCTAGATATATATTATTATGCAATATATATATACATTCTTTTCTTGTGTTAGGTATATATATATATATATATATATATATATATATATTATTTATTTTATAACATTTAATTTTAGTTTAGAAGCAAATTTAACATTAACTTCATTGAACTTAAAGAAACAAATAACATAGTTTACCTTCGAAAACGTCATAATAGAAAACTTCATTTTACGGTAAACTATGTTATTTCGGTCACTATAATTATATCAGTCTTTTAATCAGCTTATGATACATATATATGAAACGGGGTCGGGTCGAATAACGGGTGAGAGATCTTCCCCCAATATATATATATATATATATAATATATATATATATATATAGATATATAATATATTATTTATTTTATAACATTTAATATTAGTTTAGAAGCAAATTTAACATTAACTTCATTGAACTTAAAGAAACAAATAACATAGTTTACCTTCGAAAACGTCATAATAGAAAATAATTAATTTTACGGTTAACTAGCTTATTTCGTTCACTATAATTATACATTATCTACATCTTAACTGCAAACACCTTGCACATCAATTCTTATTATCATTATTATTATTATTTCTACAATGAAACGGGGTCGGGCCGAAGAACGGGTGAGAGATCTTCCCCCAATATATATATATATAAAATAAACGAGTAACAACTCATGCACACGCACACACACACACACACACCACACACACGATGAAAGGCAGAAGCTAAATCAGTTCGAATCGTGTCCCTAGAGACCTTTTTCGTTCGAATCGTGTCCCTAGAGACCTTTTTCGTTCGAATCGTGTCCCTAGAGACCTTTTTCGTTCGAATCGTGTCCCTAGAGACCTTTTTCGTTCGAATCGTGTCCCTAGAGACCTTTTTCGTTCGAATCGTGTCCCTAGAGACTTTTTTTCGGGTCGAGGGATTATCCTTCTACAAGCTATTCGAGCAGAAATCACCACTGACTTCAGATATTAATATTGTCATTGTTATTACTTCTACAATGAAAATATTTACGCGTAATTTGTATGGTGTCATATAGAAATATAATGATATATATATATATATATATATATAAATTGAATTTACCGTGGTACACCATGTTTGGCAAACGCTTTAGTGGTGCAAGCCTCATTTACTGATGCATATTATATCTATCGGGCAATAACTTTTAATTCAGTCACTGATTGACCCTCTAATACCGCAACAGCACAAATTATTGAGTAGAATGTTGTGTTCTATTACATCAAACAACTTACTCATACACACTGCCATAATTTTCTTTTATCATAACTCAGCCGAGCAACTACGTTAAGCGACGTTGGATCTGAGTGGTAGTTGGATGGGGAGTCATCCACCGCAGCAGATAATTTACATTCGATAAATGTAATGAAATAATTAAATAAAATATGCATTTATTTTTATATCACGGATGGAGTCGATGTAGACAATGCAGGTCCTGTGCTTAAATTATCTAAAACCATAACAATACAAATTATTTCAATAGAATATTATGGTCTATTACATTATTACACCTTGCCCAGATCCATTACCAATAACCTCAATTTAGTAATAATAACAATTATCTCTCATACACTATATATATATAGAAAGAGAGCGAGAGTTTTGTTCAAATAAAGGATTCCATTTATAATGAAAAGGTACGACTTGGGATGTCATTCGATTACTGAGTTATTAGCAATGAAGTTCAGTAGAGATTACCCCATAGGACACGTAGGGTGCCCATTTATCTGCCAACCACTTTATTTTATTATGTGGAATGACCACCTTAGACCTACAGTTTAACGTTGAAACCGAATGTTATTTTTAAAATATAATTATGATATATTTCTTTATACCCTCTCGATTACATTAGTGACTAATGATGCGGGAAATTGAGTAAATGGAAATATTATTTTCCCGAAAACTATGGGTGATAGAAAACTTCTGAAACCATATTTGGAATCAATATCAAAAGTTCTATACGAATCACCAAATAAATTTCAAAGGAGAATAAGAGCATTAATTCTATTAGTGAAAATATAAAGATGCAATTACTCGTCCGTACCCGTTATAGCGGAATGGTACACGTCATAGCTCCACCCAGCTACATCGGCAGCCAATCACGACGAACATCTGGTCTTTTGGGCGGAGCTTGGCGAATGTGCATATAAAAGGGGATATTTTCAGTTGGGAGTAACAGTAGCTATTTTCGCATCAGTGAATAATCATTCCTCAACCATGGACCTGTACGTCTCCCCAGATTTGTATGAAGAAAGTGATACTGCAGCATTAACCGCAATTAGTCTTTTCAATGCGCTTGATTGTGGCGAATTATTATTTTCGACGCAAACCGTAGAAGATATTTGCAGTGACGCTCCTTACAATCCGACGCAAGGGACTACCATAGAAATGTAAGTGTCCATAATTCGATTTTATATATATACGGAGAGTTGTAGTATTTCGTCAAATAGATACTAGTCAAAAATGTCAATCAATGTTATTTCCCCATCATGCTAAAATCGAAATTGGTAATCGAACCAAAGATATCTTCACATAATGGGGATCTGTTTGTATACTCTGTATATGTTTTCATTATTCCTTTAAGGTCCGATGAGGATTTGACACGAGTTATACAATCTTTTGAAGAACCTCGGATATATGATATACTGATCAGTCAACAATGTCACACCGAAATAATGTAAGTGTTTTTCGATCTTTTTGGGATAAGAAGACACAATATATTTTCATAAATTTATTAAATGAAAGAAATCAGTACAATAAACGAATATACCGTTACAAATATACGAACAAAAACATTATAATATACAACGAGTACGTACAATTGGAAAACGGTTTTTTATCTGTCTGCATACCATTTCATCGTTTCGGTGAGTGTGACACGGGTCAAATAAATTTAAAAAATTTATAAATTCTTTATCATTTGACATATGCATGAGAAATGAGACACAGTACATTCCGCAAACATTAGTAAAATATCCCTGCATACGAAATGGGTTCCATACAACTTCGGGAATATGTAACTGAGCGAGAAATTTTACAATAATAGGGTCACTCCAGGGTTGAGTACCGAGTGAATCAAAATAGTACAGCGCTGTCTATTTTTAAAATAGACAGCGATCCAGTGAATCCCTTCATTACCGATGATGTCTGTGTTCACAATAAGACTACCGCATTCTCGCGTACTTGGCAAACTCAATGTTTCATTCTTCGCAAACACGCCGATAAATTTGGAACGTGTGACTCGCTCCATTACTTTCTGAAGTGTGTTAGCATCCATTTTAAAAGTCAGTGATAACGCTTCTAAATCTATCTACTTCTATTAGGGCTTGCGATTCGAGATATACTAGTACACTATAGGAGCGTCTATAGGCTTGGCGAATTCCAGCCGCACTGAGATGTTACCGCTCTGCTGTGGTGTTAAATGGGTATTTACGCTAGCAGATAAGTCAGGTGTAATGTCAAACGGATAAAGGTTAAATTGATCAATGAATTCTTCCTGCGTTACCCCATTACCAAGCTCATCACAATCACCTGCAATATGGGTCAGATTACTATAGGCTCTGGCACAAAGAGGTAACACAGCGTCTGATGAATAGTCCGTACCCATTGTTCCACCCAAAGCAGTGCCATTAACGTATAGAGTTATATTTTTAAGTCCGAAATTCTCGAATTTAAAGGCACTCTTTTTATATTTTCCATTCACCGAAGCGTGGTCCTGCATGCCGATTAATATCCTTTTAGGAAGATTTCCCAGGGCAATGTTTTCTATCTGCTTCGATGCCAACCCTGCAGGAACCGTATATAGTTTGATCTGCACTCTGTTAATAGGATATTTCACTGTAGCGTTTAGTAAATTTTTCTCAATTTCTAGTTGTTTTGGTGAACTTAATTTCACTCGCCGTACGCGGAGGTATGTGTCCATAATGTGAACCACAACGGACTTTGCACCCTCTTCTTGATTCGCATCCAGATTTAAGCAGATCTCAGGACTCGTGCGGGTGAGCTTTATTTTCATATCCACCCCGTTCACAAGCAACTTCTCCTGGAAAGTGAAATCTGTGTGCAACCGTCCAAAACACTCGTATATTTTCTGTTTAGAATTTTTAAATTTGTCCTTTATACTATTTTCATCTTTAGTTTGATAATATCCCTCCGCACTTAAAAAGGTAGCCTTCGCTTCTTTGGAAAAGTTGAGGACATTTTCCAAATAGGCTCGTAGATGATAGTACCCCGTGCCTGCCGATATGTTGGTCTGATTTAAATATACGTCACACTGGTTGAATATGGCGTGCAGAAAGTTTGTTTCAGGGTATACAGCATATTTGTCATCGCAGGCCGTTCCATCAGAATGGGCTATACGTAGCTTAGCGTACATGTGCACACAGCTTGGATCAAAAAAGTAAGGACCTGAGCTGGGTATCACGAATTCTATAGGTGCACTCGGTGAACTAATTGTGTTTAAAGGGTTAATTGTAATAAAGTCACTGTGCTCAATAGAAACTTGGGTTGGCGGGAGCTCAAAAAAGGACAGCTCCGATTTACAGCATTGTGAACTACATGGGTGGATGAAGCGTGCCATGGCGAAATAGTGACTCCTCTCTCGACAAGTGGTAAACAAACTATGATTCATGAGATCAATATCCTTAGCTTATATCAGTCAAAAAAGTGGTCAACCATAGGTTTCATTCGCTTACAGCATTTCTTTTTTGATAGCCTTTTACGTTTAATACCACGTGACCCCTTCTTCTCCGGGGAGCCCTCTTCTTCTTCCCGCCACCACGCATTTTTCTCTTTGCATCTTTGATTTCGTTCCGTGTACGCTTTAAATGTTTTTTTAGAGCTTCTTTAGGTTTAGCCCCGGCCAATATGTCTTCTGCAGTGTTAAGGCCTGATTGTAGCGCTTTCCTTCCAAGGTATCTGGCACCCCTCTTCAGCAAAGGAACAGCCGTACGTAGTATGGATGAAAAAATGGATCCAAGTCCACTACCGCGCTGGTATCGCATCCCTCGATAGACGGTGAAAGGCTTTCTATCCATTATAACTCAGTGCGTCGAAAGTGTAGCTTCACTGTTAAGCTCCCGTTACCGAATGGGAAGTTTTCGCCCTCAATCGTTCTTATATATATTGTGATATTGGTTATTAAATTAGTTGCGACATTCACATAATGGGGCTGTCATATGTAATACTCAAACTCCTTCCTCTATGGTTGGGGATGTGAGCAATGCGCAGCAGGCGTGCCTGGGTATCCCCAACAAACTGGTGCTCCACTATATTACTGTAAATATAGCACATGTCTGGGGACCTTTCAGCCAATTTCTCCATCTTCAATTGATACATTAATCTGGACAAGTTATACTGTGTCTCGTGAAATGTGTCTCTTTGGAAGGCTGCGCTATATCGGCCGTTGGTTAGAATTTTGAACTTTCTATGTTCTTTAAGACGTCTGTTAGTCTTTGATTTTAGGATTAGTGTATGTGCAGGGTTGTTTACGATTTCATATACTAAATCATTCGTAAGGTTTGAGTTTCTTAAACTCACGTTTAAGCCTCTCACAACATCCTCGCCGAACCATATTGACCCGGCCCTAGTCTTACTTCTGTACTGTAATACCGTGTAATCTTAGTCCGAGCGATGCGCATAGTTTCATCCATAGCTACCCCAGCTTTTTCACACTCGTCAATGTCTCTAAGAATCGTAAAAACGGTTTCTTTATGTTCAATATTTAAAAAGACGGTGTCCAGCTGAATTTCGCATATCCCCACCTCATACGAATCACGACCCAATTCAATGTGCCCATGGAGTTCTGTTACAAAGTTGGCTAGCGTGTTGTTAGGGTGTACAGACAGGGACGAGGAGGACGGGAGTGTGACGTAGAAATGGTTAGGAGCCATGTTGCATACTATTTAAGCTTCATTATTGCATCAGCTTTTATATAGGTGTTGAAGCTTTCTGGGTACCCTAGCCATTTCACCAGGTACATTTTTCTCCTTCCTGAACCTTTGCTTCCTAAAATTTTCTCAATTTTAAACACATTTTTTTCTAAATTAAACGCAGCTTTCTGCAATTCCTCGCGGTAAAAGCCTCCTGAGATTTCTTCCCCATTCAAATCTTCAATGTAATACATCATTATTACACCTTTAGGTCTCACAGCCCTAACTTTAAAAATCTCGCGTGTCCATCCTTGCTCAAAACCCTTTGCGAATTTATTCCCCGAACGCGACAGCCTTACATAATCATTGATTTTGAAGCGCACAGAGTGTGGTGGTGGTGGTGTTGGTGGTGATCCATCTCTTCTCGGGAGCGTACCTCTTTCTAAAACTTCGTTAGGTGTTGCCCCAATCGTGCGATGGTGTGAGCGGTTGTAGGATGATGCCAATGATTCCAGAATGTCTAGAAATCTGTATGTGTTTTTATGTGTAAAATAACGGTGCATGCGTTCCTTTATGGTGCGCTGAACTCTTTCAGCTAAAGAAGCCTTATGTAAAGAATTGGTTGTGTAATAGCTGATATTAAACTCTGTCAACATATTCTGAAAAGCACGGCCTATAAACTCCTTCCCCATATCCGTACAAAAATAGCCAGGAACCCTGTTTTCTTTTAACATTAGCGTTTTGAGCAAGGATGGACACGCGAGATTTTTAAAGTTAGGGCTGTGAGACCTAAAGGTGTAATAATGATGTATTACATTGAAGATTTGAATGGGGAAGAAATCTCAGGAGGCTTTTATCGCGAGGAATTGCAGAAAGTTGCGTTTAATTTAGAAAAAAATGTGTTTAAAATTGAGAAAATTTTAGGAAGCAAAGGTTCAGGAAGGAGAAAAATGTACCTGGTGAAATGGCTAGGGTACCCAGAAAGCTTCAACACCTATATAAAAGCTGATGCAATAATGAAGCTTAAATAGTATGCAACATGGCTCCTAACCATTTCTACGTCACACTCCCGTCCTCCTCGTCCCTGTCTGTACACCCTAACAACACGCTAGCCAACTTTGTAACAGAACTCCATGGGCACATTGAATTGGGTCGTGATTCGTATGAGGTGGGGATATGCGAAATTCAGCTGGACACCGTCTTTTTAAATATTGAACATAAAGAAACCGTTTTTACGATTCTTAGAGACATTGACGAGTGTGAAAAAGCTGGGGTAGCTATGGATGAAACTATGCGCATCGCTCGGACTAAGATTGCACGGTATTACAGTACAGAAGTAAGACTAGGGCCGGGTCAATATGGTTCGGCCGAGGATGTTGTGAGAGGCTTAAACGTAAGTTTAAGAAACTCAAACCTTACGAATGATTTAGTATATGAAATCGTAAACAACCCTGCACATACACTAATCCTAAAATCAAAGACTAACAGACGTCTTAAAGAACATAGAAAGTTCAAAATTCTAACCAACGGCCGATATAGCGCAGCCTTCCAAAGAGACACATTTCACGAGACACAGTATAACTTGTCCAGATTAATGTATCAATTGAAGATGGAGAAATTGGCTGAAAGGTCCCCAGACATGTGCTATATTTACAGTAATATAGTGGAGCACCAGTTTGTTGGGGATACCCAGGCACGCCTGCTGCGCATTGCTCACATCCCCAACCATAGAGGAAGGAGTTTGAGTATTACATATGACAGACCCCATTATGTGAATGTCGCAACTAATTTAATAACCAATATCACAATATATATAAGAACGATTGAGGGCGAAAACTTCCCATTCGGTAACGGGAGCTTAACAGTGAAGCTACACTTTCGACGCACTGAGTTATAATGGATAGAAAGCCTTTCACCGTCTATCGAGGGATGCGATACCAGCGCGGTAGTGGACTTGGATCCATTTTTTCATCCATACTACGTACGGCTGTTCCTTTGCTGAAGAGGGGTGCCAGATACCTTGGAAGGAAAGCGCTACAATCAGGCCTTAACACTGCAGAAGACATATTGGCCGGGGCTAAACCTAAAGAAGCTCTAAAAAAACATTTAAAGCGTACACGGAACGAAATCATCAAAGATGCAAAGAGAAAAATGCGTGGTGGCGGGAAGAAGAAGAGGGCTCCCCGGAAGAAGAAGGGGTCACGTGGTATTAAACGTAAAAGGCTATCAAAAAAGAAATGCTGTAAGCGAATGAAACCTATGGTTGACCACTTTTTTGACTGATATAAGCTAAGGATATTGATCTCATGAATCATAGTTTGTTTACCACTTGTCGAGAGAGGAGTCACTATTTCGCCATGGCACGCTTCATCCACCCATGTAGTTCACAATGCTGTAAATCGGAGCTGTCCTTTTTTGAGCTCCCGCCAACCCAAGTTTCTATTGAGCACAGTGACTTTATTACAATTAACCCTTTAAACACAATTAGTTCCCGAGTGCACCTATAGAATTCGTGATACCCAGCTCAGGTCCTTACTTTTTTGATCCAAGCTGTGTGCACATGTACGCTAAGCTACGTATAGCCCATTCTGATGGAACGGCCTGCGATGACAAATATGCTGTATACCCTGAAACAAACTTTCTGCACGCCATATTCAACCAGTGTGACGTATATTTAAATCAGACCAACATATCGGCAGGCACGGGGTACTATCATCTACGAGCCTATTTGGAAAATGTCCTCAACTTTTCCAAAGAAGCGAAGGCTACCTTTTTAAGTGCGGAGGGATATTATCAAACTAAAGATGAAAATAGTATAAAGGACAAATTTAAAAATTCTAAAAAGAAAATATACGAGTGTTTTGGACGGTTGCACACAGATTTCACTTTCCAGGAGAAGTTGCTTGTGAACGGGGTGGATATGAAAATAAAGCTCACCCGCACGAGTCCTGAGATCTGCTTAAATCTGGATGCGAATCAAGAAGAGGGTGCAAAGTCCGTTGTGGTTCACATTATGGACACATACCTCCGCGTACGGCGAGTGAAATTAAGTTCACCAAAACAACTAGAAATTGAGAAAAATTTACTAAACGCTACAGTGAAATATCCTATTAACAGAGTGCAGATCAAACTATATACGGTTCCTGCAGGGTTGGCATCGAAGCAGATAGAAAACATTGCCCTGGGAAATCTTCCTAAAAGGATATTAATCGGCATGCAGGACCACGCTTCGGTGAATGGAAAATATAAAAAGAGTGCCTTTAAATTCGAGAATTTCGGACTTAAAAATATAACTCTATACGTTAATGGCACTGCTTTGGGTGGAACAATGGGTACGGACTATTCATCAGACGCTGTGTTACCTCTTTGTGCCAGAGCCTATAGTAATCTGACCCATATTGCAGGTGATTGTGATGAGCTTGGTAATGGGGTAACGCAGGAAGAATTCATTGATCAATTTAACCTTTATCCGTTTGACATTACACCTGACTTATCTGCTAGCGTAAATACCCATTTAACACCACAGCAGAGCGGTAACATCTCAGTGCGGCTGGAATTCGCCAAGCCTATAGACGCTCCTATTAGTGTACTAGTATATCTCGAATCGCAAGCCCTAATAGAAGTAGATAGATTTAGAAGCGTTATCACTGACTTTTAAAATGGATGCTAATACACTTCAGAAAGTAATGGAGCGAGTCACACGTTCCAAATTTATCGGCGTGTTTGCGAAGAATGAAACATTGAGTTTGCCAAGTACGCGAGAATGCGGTAGTCTTATTGTGAACACAGACATCATCGGTAATGAAGGGATTCACTGGATCGCTGTCTATTTTAAAAATAGACAGCGCCTGTACTATTTTGATTCACTCGGTACTCAACCCTGGAGTGACCCTATTATTGTAAAATTTCTCGCTCAGTTACATATTCCCGAAGTTGTATGGAACCCATTTCGTATGCAGGGATATTTTACTAATGTTTGCGGAATGTACTGTGTCTCATTTCTCATGCATATGTCAAATGATAAAGAATTTATAAATTTTTTAAATTTATTTGACCCGTGTCACACTCACCGAAACGATGAAATGGTATGCAGACAGATAAAAAACCGTTTTCCAATTGTACGTACTCGTTGTATATTATAATGTTTTTGTTCGTATATTTGTAACGGTATATTCGTTTATTGTACTGATTTCTTTCATTTAATAAATTTATGAAAATATATTGTGTCTTCTTATCCCAAAAAGATCGAAAAACACTTACATTATTTCGGTGTGACATTGTTGACTGATCAGTATATCATCCATATTCCGAGATTCTTCAAAAGATTGTATAACTCGTGTCAAATCCTCATCGGACCTTAAAGGAATAATGAAAACATATACAGAGTATACAGACAGATCCCCATTATGTGAAGATATCTTTGGTTCGATTACCAATTTCGATTTTAGCATAATGGGGAAATAACATTGATTGACATTTTTGACTAGTATCTATTTGACGAATACTACAACTCTCCGTATATATATAAAATCGAATTATGGACACTTACATTTCTATGGTAGTCCCTTGCGTCGGATTGTAAGGAGCGTCACTGCAAATATCTTCTACGGTTTGCGTCGAAAATATTCGCCACAATCAGCCATTGAAAAGACTAATTGCGTTAATGCTGCAGTATCACTTCTTCATACAAGTCTGGGGAGACGTACAGGTCCATGGTTGAGGAATGATTATTCACTGATGCGAAAATAGCTACTGTTACTCCCAACTGAAAATATCCCCTTTTATATGCACATTCGCCAAGCTCCGCCCAAAAGACCAGATGTTCGTCGTGATTGGCTGCCGATGTAGCTGGGTGGAGCTATGACGTGTACCATTCCGCTATAACGGGTACGGACGAGTAATTGCATCTTTATATTTTCACTAATAGAATTAATGCTCTTATTCTCCTTTGAAAATTATTTGGTGATTCGTATAGAACTTTTGATATTGATTCCAAATATGGTTTCAGAAGTTTTCTATCACCCATAGTTTTCGAGAAAATAATATTTCCATTTACTCAATTTCCCGCATCATTAGTCACTAATGTAATCGAGAGGGTATAAAGAAATATATCATAATTATATTTTAAAAATAACATTCGGTTTCAACGTTAAACTGTAGGTCTAAGGTGGTCATTCACATAATAAAATAAAGTGGTTGGCAGATAAATGGGCACCCTACGTGTCCTATGGGGTAATCTCTACTGAACTTCATTGCTAATAACTCTCAGTAATCGAATGACATCCCAAGTCGTACCTTTTCATTATAAATGGAATCCTTTATTTGAACAAAACTCTCGCTCTCTTTCTATATATATATAGTGTATGAGAGATAATTGTTATTATTACTAAATTGAGGTTATTGGTAATGGATCTGGGCAAGGTGTAATAATGTAATAGACCATAATATTCTATTGAAATAATTTGTATTGTTATGGTTTTAGATAATTTAAGCACAGGACCTGCATTGTCTACATCGACTCCATCCGTGATATAAAAATAAATGCATATTTTATTTAATTATTTCATTACATTTATCGAATGTAAATTATCTGCTGCGGTGGATGACTCCCCATCCAACTACCACTCAGATCCAACGTCGCTTAACGTAGTTGCTCGGCTGAGTTATGATAAAAGAAAATTATGGCAGTGGGTATGAGTAAGTTGTTTGATGTAATAGAACACAACATTCTACTCAATAATTTGTGCTGTTGCGGTATTAGAGGGTCAATCAGTGACTGAATTAAAAGTTATTTGCCCGATAGATATAATATGCATCAGTAAATGAGGCTTGCACCACTAAAGCGTTTGCCAACATGGTGTACCACGGTAAATTCAATTTATATATATATATATATATATATATATATATATCTATATATATATATATATATCATTACATTTCTATGACACCATACAAATTACGCGTAAATATTTTCATTGTAGAAGTAATAACAATGACAATATTAATATCTGAAGTCAGTGGTGATTTCTGCTCGAATAGCTTGTAGAAGGATAATCCCTCGACCCGAAAAAAGTCTCTAGGGACACGATTCGAACGAAAAAGGTCTCTAGGGACACGATTCGAACGAAAAAGGTCTCTAGGGACACGATTCGAACGAAAAAGGTCTCTAGGGACACGATTCGAACGAAAAAGGTCTCTAGGGACACGATTCGAACGAAAAAGGTCTCTAGGGACACGATTCGAACTGATTTAGCTTCTGCCTTTCATCGTGTGTGTGTGTGTGTGTGTGTGTGTGTGCGTGTGCATGAGTTGTTACTCGTTTATTTTATATATATATATATATATATATATATATATATATATATATATTGGGGGAAGATCTCTCACCCGTTCTTCGGCCGACCCCGTTTCATTGTAGAAATAATAATAATAATGATAATAAGAATTGATGTGCAAGGTGTTTGCAGTTAAGATGTAGATAATGTATAATTATAGTGAACGAAATAAGCTAGTTAACCGTAAAATTAATTATTTTCTATTATGACGTTTTCGAAGGTAAACTATGTTATTTGTTTCTTTAAGTTCAATGAAGTTAATGTTAAATTTGCTTCTAAACTAAAATTAAATGTTATAAAATAAATAATATATATATATATATATATATATATATATATATATATATATATATATTGGGGGAAGATCTCTCACCCGTTATTCGACCCGACCCCGTTTCATATATATGTATCATAAGCTGATTAAAAGACTGATATAATTATAGTGAACGAAATAACATAGTTTACCGTAAAATGAAGTTTTCTATTATGACGTTTTCGAAGGTAAACTATGTTATTTGTTTCTTTAAGTTCAATGAAGTTAATGTTAAATTTGCTTCTAAACTAAAATTAAATGTTATAAAATAAATAATTATATATATATATATATATATATTTACCTAACACAAGAAAAGAATGTATATATATATAGCATAATAATATATATCTAGCAGTCCGATCATTGCAAAAAAAAAAAACTGGAAAGGTATGCAATTAATAAAGGTGTATTTAAACAGAATTTAATTGGAATAACTATCGTCATATTGTGTTGCACAATGGATGATTAATGGGACACATGTCGCTATCTGGAACACATTGCGCTATCTGGCAACTCAGCCAGAATAGAGGCTTATAAAAGATCAAGAAGCTGGTGAAGACTCATTCCCAGCTCGGCTCCAGCCGAGCAAGGACCTCTGGTCCTTCTTTTTTTGGCCCTTTGGTAAACCCCTTAGTGGCCTCTTAGGTTAGGAAAACGAAAATAATATGCCTTGCTATCAATGGCAACTACTCTCTCTCTCTCTCCTTCAGGCGTCTCTCTCTCTCTCCTACAGGCGTCTCTCTCCCTCCTTCAGCTCTCTCTCTCCTACAGGCGTCTCTCTCCCTCCTTCAGCCCTCTCTCTCCTACAGGCGTCTCTCTCCCTCCTTCAGCTCTCTCTCTCTCCTGCATGTGTAACTACTGCATGTGTACCTCCTGCATGTGTGCGTATGTGTGTGTGTGCCTCCTGCATGTGTGCGTATGTGTGTGTGTGCCTCCTGCATGTGTACCTCCTGCATGTGTACATCCTGCATGTGTACTTCTCCTCTCTCCTTCAGGCGTCTCTCCCTCCTACAGGCGTCTCTCTCTTCTTCAGGTCTCTCTCTCCTTCAGGCGTCTCTCTCACCTTGGCTCAGCCAACTGGCTGATTCTGGCTGATTAGGAGCCTATAAAACAACGCCAGCTCGGCTGAAGTCTTAATGTGCACTTGGCTCCTGCCAGGTGAACACCTCTCCTCCTTTCTCTCCTCCTCTCTCTCTTGGGGGATAACGCCGCCTCCAAGTTTCCCCCCACCCCCCTTTGCAACCCCCCCCCCCCTTTGCAACAACCCCACCCCCTTTGCAACATTACATAATAACCTGCAACATTCTTGCACTCTCCCCTTTTGCGGCTATACTACTGGCCGGACTCCAAATGACAGAGCCGAACGTTCAGGTGCGTCGAGTCCAATTTTGAGTCCGGTGCGCGTCCAGATAAAACAAAATAATAATACAAACCAACGCTTTATTAGCCTATAAACTTAATGAAATATTTTACTTTCTATAAATCATGATAAAAGTAAGTAAAACAGTGGCAATGTTAGGAAAACTTAAGATTAATTAATTAAGTATACTGTACTGAATACAAAGAACAAAGAACTCAACCCAAATTGAAAATGTTACTGGAGCAACATCTTCAAAAATACTGTATGTTAAATTTTTTCAAAAGAACCAAGAAAAGAATGGAGGCCAAATATTTACATGCTTAAAACATTACAAAGGTAAACAAACGCACTAATTTCCTCAAAGGCATATTTTACATCAAAACATAAGCTTTTACAGGAAGAAAATAGATTCGTTCTTGAACATCTGCATTTTAATAATAATAATAATAATAATAATAATAATAATATTGAAATACAATGCAATAACATTTACTGTTCTATTCATACATGTACGAAACATACTTTAGTCGTAACAATATATATATATATATATATATATATATATATATATATATATATATATACACACACGAGTATATGGGGCGGTCAACCGTTTCTTATACATCATAATAATAATAAATAGGCAAAATTTAAAATAGTTACCTTTAATTACTTAAATCCTTATTTCCATCAAAATAATTCTAATGATAGTTGAAAAGATATAATTTTTATCTTAGTGTTTTAAACCACTCATAAAACTGAGGTTGGCTTATCACTCGGAAGGGCTACGTCGTGGCTACTGTCGAAACGCCGCTTCCAATCGATCAGCAAAGTTAAACGGCAACATTGGATTTGGGAGTAGTAGTAGTAGTAGTAGTAGTTGGATCCAGTTGCGTCCAGATTATGTAGCGACCCGTGGTTCGTATCCCGCGTAAAGTTGTAGGTCCTCCCCGTCATATGACCCAAGATGTTGCGGAGGAGGTTAAACACTCCTACATAATAATAATTATTAGTCGCAATTTAAAATGTAAGAAAATGATACTTACATCAAATGACTTAAAAATAAAAATATTTTAAAATGATGACTGCAAAGAACAACAGCAACAACTCTGCACTCACTTTTACCTTTCTAAACATTAATATCCCCAGAAAATATATATATATATAGCTTACACAGATATGTAAATGTACAGAGTGGCCCAAATGTCAAGAGACATAGGAGAAATAAATAATCTACAGTATTTCACGCATAATGTTGGTTTATTCATAATAAATGGTCAAACTGAGATCCATTAACCTCGATACACTTCCCAATTCTCCTTCCGAGTGACATCCTCACACGCCTCAACATAACGGAGGAAAACTTTGAACATTCAGCCGTTATTCGAATTTTCAGTTCCTCCAAGGACCGAGGACGATCATTGTAAACGACGGATTTCAAATGACCAATTCTACTCGTTCATCTTTCGTTAATTTCGCATCCACGTCTCACCTGGAGCAGAGAAAACAAACGACATTAATATAAATCAATTTCACCTGTGTCGTGACTTTTCAGCCACCCTGTATATAAATAGGAGATTGTAGACACCAATTGACTAGGGAAGTACTCCGGGGGGGGGGGGCAGGAGACAGGGAGTGCTGGAACTCCCGTTTCCTCCGTCACTGTCCTTTAGCTGATCTTTTTTTCCGTATCTCATCTACCCTATGAGCAGTCCAGTATGCTCTCAAACACACGCTTCTCCCTCTATTCCTCGCTATAACATTACACATTTTTTTCAAAATTTAAAAAAAAAGCATAGTTTTTAACAGCCTCGGGACCTTGATTTCGCCTCTCTCGTTTTCCATATATGGGGGGGGGGGCATTTTTGCGGCCGTTCGCCCTTGGCCCCTCCTGCCTGCATAAAAAAAAGAGCCTGCGAGCATTTATATTACACGCACGTATACGTCGATTCTGGGGAGAGCGAATTTGCTCTCTCTCTCTCTCTCTCTCTCTCTCTCTCTCTCTCTCTCTCTCTCTCTCTCTCTCTCATACGTTCGATCGAATCAGGTTCAACACTCGTAAAAACGAGTCACGTGAAGATAAATGGGAATGAATTCGCTTTCACTGAAATTCCAACCAAACCGAATTCACTGTAATAACTAAATGAATCCCCAACTAACATACACCGGCTTCAAACTTAATAAAAAGATTCGTTATTTACATTCTATATTTGCATATTAAAGTTGCATACATACGAACACGGTCTGCAGTCCCTTGCTTTATGGGTTTCGTGATATATACAGGGCGTCCCAAAAAATGTATACACACTTTAAATAATTATAAAGGCAGTGTTTATTAAAATACATTTCATTTTCAAAATGTAATAGAATCTACAGACATTATTTAATTGTTTTGTCAACGCCTGTTTTCAAACTGACGTCCGTTCTGGTCCAGGCACTGCTGATAACGCGAAGCAATGGAATCGCAAACATCACGAAACATTTCGTTTGGTATTTGTGTGCATTCTCGTTCAATGGCTGCTCTCAATTCAGCGACTGTTGCAGGTTTTATAGCGTAGACTTTGTCTTTTAAGTATCCCCATAAAAAAAAGTCTAGTGGTGTGAGGTCTGGTGAACGCGGAGGGTATTCTACGAAACCCCTTCGTCCAATCCACATCCACATCGTGCCAAGTACCACTCGCAATACTCCACTCTTCGGTCCGGATCATCATCATCTTCATTAATAGCATGGACTAATCTTGGAATGTAACTTTTCCATTGACAGCGCTTCAAAATGCGTTGGACAGACGATTCTGAGATTCCTACCTCACGACTCGCTTGCCGCACAGATTTTCTTGGACATTGGTGATACGTTTCCAGTACTCTTTCTTGCTTTGTGGGGCTTGTCGATGTCCGTGGTCTTCCGGAACGCTTTTTGTGGACATTCTGAACAGTTCCATCGGCTTCAAACTTATCTCTAATTCGAGTGATGGTAAGTCGCGTTGGTGGATCTGTTTGAAACTCCCTCCTAAACTGTCTTTGCACTTCAACTGCGTTTTCACACTTCCAGTAGCATTTTAGAATGAATTTCCTTTGTTCAAAGCTTAGTCTGACTGCCATTATTAATTCTAATGGGTTTAACTTAGAAAGAAAGAAACATCAATTGAGCTATCAGCTGTTAAAGTGTGTATACATTTTTTTGGGACGCCCTGTATATATATATATATATATATATATATATATATATATAATATATATATATATATATATATATCATCCCAAAAGTCAGGACACATACGAGAAATTGCTTTGCATTAATACCATTTGTTTTCTCTGTTCCGTGTGAGACATGGATGAGAAATTAACGAAAGATGAACGAGTGAAGTCAGTCTCTATGTACGCGAGAGAAGGAAGCACGTATCGAGGAGGAACTGATGATTCGAAAAACGGCTGAATGTTCCAAGATTTTCCCTACATTTTCCAAAGGAACTTTAAGCGAGCCTTTGGCAAAATAGGTGTTGCGCGCACAACGCAAGAAGAGTGGAAATGACATATGTAAGCAGCTTCACGATCGAGAGTTTCGTCATTTACTGAAGTAATAAGTATTTCAGATGTGGCCGGATTTTTTGGTTCCCTCTGTATTTGTCTTATCCTTAGTATATTGAATGGTTTACCATGAAATTAGTAAAATTCATAAACACAAATTCTTCATTTTCCAGAAGCAAATCAGGACTATATTTCTTAACCAAATTAATCAGTTAAAGAAACGGTTACGCTCAATAAACCGTGTCTGAAACTTTTAATTTTGGCCAAAGAGAAACGAGAAAATGAGACTTAAGCTCGAATTGGAAACGTTCAAAGCCAAAAACAGCGAATCTGAATCACAATTTAAATTACATTCTATTCCAGTACGATTCTCTAAAAGCTTTAAAAAAAAATCTCATGATCTTAATTAACTCTTCAAAACGAACTCGAAGAGGAAATTTAGTTTCGGCCTTTGTTCTCGCACTCACTCCATTACACGTACATACGAGGCCCTCCTTGGAAAAAGTGGCCAAGCGACAAAAGTAAAAAACACCAGAAAACGCAGTTAAAGTTGTACCAATTCGAAAATGGAATAACTTTTGAACTTTTGAGGATATTTTGACGAAATATCTTTAAAAGTTCAAAAGTTATTCCACTTTCAAATTGGTAAAAAATTAACTGCGTTTTTTACTTTTGTCGCTTAACCACTTGTTCCTAGGAGGGCCTCATATTTTCACCGTTTTCGTGTAAAGATTCGTATGACTACAAAAAAACCTATACTTTAAATTTAAGTACACTATCCTAACTTTGCGGTACGAGTCCTTGTAGTAAATTCAGATGTGGTCTACAATGGACAGTTTTCTCTTGGAAGCAATATTTTCAGACTTTTATCCACGATACACAAATGAACGTTCATATATTCAGATATAAACGTAGAAATTTAAATTCATATTTGGAGAAATGAAGCAAAATTTAAGCAAAATTTCTTTGTTGATTGTAGACAATAGTCACGGCGCGTACACTTCGGTCAATTCGTGGGTTTCACCAAAAAACAGAAGAATTGGAATAGTAAATCAATCAACGTAATAATTTGAAATTCAACAATATTACATAAAATAAATTATTAGAACGTTCTGAAGGCGCCTCAATCGAAAACACACACACACACACACTACAATTACAGTACTAAAACTTTCCAAAATGCGCAATACACAGTCTTATCCCTAAACTAACACTAAGGAATGCATGAAAATCATTATTTACAATAAATGTATTTAAAGTACAAAAAGAAGCTATCTTCAGTTATAAAAAAAAATTCCACATCGACTACAAATTACACATTTTTTACAAATAGGCAATAATTATTATTACAATGATACCTTTGTAATTTACATTGCAAGACAACGACAAAGATATTATAAAATAAATCATTTAAACTTTTGTCGGTGAACATCACTGAATTCTGTACGAAAATAATTCCTTCGTGCAAGTTTTTTATGCAAGAAGGAGGGGCCAAGGGCGAACGCCCGCAAAAATGTCAACCCCCCCCCCCCACCTTCCTACGACACAGAATGAGAAAGAGAGAGTCGAAATCAAGGTCCAGAGTTTTTGAGATGCTTGGGCACTCGGCGTCTGAAAGATTGGAGGTGACAAACAGGGGGGAAAGATAGATTGAGGAAAGTTGTTTCAAAGTTGACCGGTTGAGTAGACGAAACATTGAGAATACCGAATTTACTTAATAACGAACGAGAAGAACTTCACTTTAAGAAGTCACATTTCTAATCGATAATGTTTGTTTTGTCTTCTTTAACTTCCTTCTTAACGGCGAAGGTCAGCTTTAGGCGGGTTCCTAACCACGGGTCGCTACGTCATCCGAACACGAAGAAGAACACCCACCAATCTAACGATTGAGCACGCGCAACATCGTTTAACCTCGCTGATGTAATGGGAAGCGATGTTGTAACGTGGTCACGACGAAGCCCATTCTAAACGATAATAAATAATAATAAGTAACAAAATGTAAATTAAATTAAGAATTCTTTCGTCTTTCCATCGATTAAATTCATTCGAAAACAATAAAACTCAAAAATAAAAACCGATCGTTTTTAACCGCAACTAAACAACGAAAACCAACAACAAAAACGACAACAATAACAATTACAAGACCGCTGTCAGATTTATACAATGACACCAAACGAATGAATGCCAGACAAGGTAGAAAATTTTCCGAAGGTTGATTTCATTATTTCGCGGACGCGTCTACAATGAATGCCGGTTCTAAAATCAAATATTGAAATTACGTTTTCATTAGAAACACTTATAATTCAATTTTTAAAATGAAACAATCATTATTTTAATAAAAGGGTAGGAATTTTATATATATATTGTGTGTGTATATATATAATAAAGTATATGAAGTGTTTGCAGTGAGACAAGTGATTGGAGAAAGCGTGTGAAAGGGATTGCAAAGTATACATGGCTTTTATGAATCTAGAGAAAGCGTATGATAGAATGAATAGAGAAGCAGTGTGGCAGTTGTTGAGTATACCGGTAGGCTGACCATACGTACCGTTTTGAACGGGACAGTACCGTTTTTTTTAATATTTCCTGGCCGTCTCGTCGTTTTAATAAAAATGTCAATTTTGTCCCGTTTCATGTACTTACTTTTTCATGAATACAGACTATTACATAACCCCCGTCCCTTTTTTGCCATCCGAATGTCCCGTTTTTGTCTCAAAGAAATATGGTCAGCCTACGTATACGGTATATGGGGTTGCCGCTAGATTCAGGAGTGCAGCGAAGAGTTTTTATGATGGAAGTAGTGTGTGTGTGTGAGTGAGAGTAAGTAAAATAATTAATCGATTGATCGTAAATTTCTCTCGGCGTCCCAACTGCTGGGTTACTTGACGCCCGAAGTCTTAATATTAATTAAAATTAAATTAATATAAAAGTAATTAAAATAAAATTAAAACGCACAATTAAAGATAAAATGAAACATAAAATTTTAAGGAGGTCAACCTCTTCAATAAATTAAAAAATTCCACTTCCTGGGAAGGCCATATCAGGTCCAAGCATAAGGAACAGGAGGTACGTACCTCCCCCCGCAGTTAGACGAGTGTTTCTTCCTGAGGGCTTCCCGAGTGGGGCACTCCACTAGTAAGTGTCTGACGCTTAAGGGAGCGCCACAGTTACAGTCAGACTTGGGCTCCCCCGCCATCAAGTAGCCGTGGGTTAGGTGGGAGTGCCAAATCCGGAGACGGGTCAAGACGGTCTCCCACCTTCGGGATATCCTTGGGTATGACCACGAACCAATCCGCTCCGTGATCTCACGCATTTTGTTTGGGGCGATGCTCTCCCAACTCCTTTTCTACGAGTCTAGGGCAGACACACGGTCTGCCCGTTCATTATCCTACACACCAACGTGTGCAGGAACCCAGCAAAAGTCTACCCTAGGGCCCCGGCGCCCAATTAAAATAATCCCTTCTAAAATTTCTAAAAATATGGGGTGATGACTATTAGAATACTCGAGTGCCAAAAGGGCCCCTCTAGAGTCCCTAAAAATAGTAAAGTACTTCCCACCAATGTTAAAAATAATGTTGAGGGCTAAAAGTATTGCAGACAGCTCGGCAGTAAAAATAGATGCTGAGGCAGGGAGACTACCCCAGCGACTAAAATCAGGGAATATGACTCCAAATCCAATGCCAGCATCGGACTTAGAGCCGTCGGTAAAACAGGGACAAAGTCAGTGTGGCGGGACACATAATCTAAAAACACATCCCCCCCCCCCGAGTCTTCCTCAGCATCCACAAAATACCGACAGAACTTCACTCTGGCAAGGACGTATGATGTCTCCATGGTTGTCGGGTCTGCCGAATCTGTTGTATGAGGATGATACTGTACTATTTGCCCAAAGTGAGTGTGATATGGAAGAGATTGTTAACCCTTTAATGCCCAGTGTGTGAAATTTTCATCGTTAACTTTGGAAGCAATTTTAGACCTTCCAGTTCCCAATGTGTGAAATTTAACACATTTCGTATTTTATTAATTATGAACAATAAAACTTTGTAAAATATATTTTTCAGTTATTTTGGGTCCAATTAAACGATTTTTATATCCCAATTTTTTTTTTTACTTTTCGACTTAATTTGGGTATGAAAGGGTTAAGAGTTTTGTGGCGGTGTGCGAAAGAAGATTGTTGAAAGTGAATGTGAGTAAAGAGCAAGTTATTGATTGGAGAGATAGTGTGTGTGTGCGGATTGTCATGGTGATGGTGACACACTGGAGCCGGTAAAGTCTTTTAATAAAAGTATTGGGAAGTATACTGAACAGAAGAGATACGAGTGCGGATGAAGTTGACAGTAGAGTGAATCAGGGAAGAAAGGTGGTGGATGCGCTGAAAGTGGTTGTGAGGAAGAGGAGACTGGTAGAGATGCTGCGAAATATTTACATGAAGGTGTGTTAGTTCCGACACTTTTGTATGGGTGTGAAACACTGACATGGCATGAAAGGGAAAAGTAAGAGGAAAAAGCAGTTGAGATGGATAACCTGAGAAGTATGGGTGGCGTGCGTCGGATTGACAGAGTAAGAAGTCGTGTGGTTTTGGAAAGATGTGATGTTCAGAAGTCGGTGGAAGTGAAAACTGAGTAAAGTGTATTAACCTTCGTCAGGAACCTTCAATTAAGTTACGTTGTTGGAACCATGGGATCTATATGATCCCAGGCCTAAAATCTTACAAAATGGTGGTATAAAAAGTCTGTAATGAAGCAAATCAAATACAGTGTTTCATTCATGTGATTAAGAACTTTTAATGAATAATATTTCTTTCAATATTTTGACACTACGGTTCTGAGTGATGAGGGTTAAGGTGGTTGGGACATGTTGAAAAAATGGTAGGTGACAGCGTTGTGAACAGTGTATAAGCGTGTTTGCGAAGGTAGGAGGGGGAGAGGAAGGCCGAGAAGAAGATGGATGAACATGGTGAATGATTGCATGAGGAAGCGTAGTCTTGATGCGGTTGATGCACGAGAAGCGACTGCGAGTTGGTTGGAATGGAGGAGGTTTGTTAGAAATATGCAAGTTGAGGACTCTGTCCCTTTTATTTTTGACAAGGCCTGGAGACGCCACCACGCATGACTTATGAAGCACTGGAGGTGTGGAATTTGGCCATGTAGGTGCTCGTTCACCAGCACGCCTGTGTGAATGGATGTGCACGCCTCATTTTCTGCCTTTTACCCTTTTCACTAACTTCTGTACTTTAAATTCGCGTTGTTTTGTACCTTCTCAACTCAAGTAAGTAAATAAATAAATAAATAAATAAACCCACACACAACTCAATGCTAGCACAACGATCAAGGCATCATAGCCAGGCCAGTCGCCGGATATGAACCCTACTGAACACATGTGGACTCTCTTAGGCTGAGCATTGCGAAAAACGGTCAATACAATAAACCGACTTCCAAACAAGATTTGATTGGCATTCTGAAGTCGGAGTGGAACAAAATTCAGCAGAGAATTTCAAATCTCAATAAATCCATGGCTGACCGCATTTCTGCGTTAAAAGAAGCTCATGGGAAATCAACCAAGTATTGAGCCATTTCATTTCAGTTGTCATTTCGTTCATTCATGTTGTTATTATTATTGAATAATAAAGTGTACTGTGAATAAAACGATATGTGTGTGTGTGTGTGTGTGTGTGTGTGTGTGTGTGTGTGTGTGTGTGTGTGTGTATTCACGAACCAAATTTAAAATTTATTTTGCAGAGGACAGGCGCGATGCTTATAATAACGAGGCCCATTGAGGCACTAACTGCATAAAGAGCCAATTCCGAGAATAGAGGTGCCAACTCAAAAACTTGCGTTAAAAAAACGAAAAGACTCCTTGCTTAGACTCGAAATCTACTATTATCTTATCTATTCTGCAAAGATAGTCTTATCTCACAGTTAAGATAAGAGGCAAGCGATTCGTGTGCACTGTATCTCCTTCACTCCTTCTACCTCAAATCCAACCCCAATACCAGAAGAAGCACACACAGATTTATCATATACGACAAACGACAAACCCTCTACGTGAGGTGCCATGAAGAATGTCACTGTAGAAACATTATATCCTGGCGAGTTTTGTTTCGGTTTAATCTCGAAGCAAAATTCTGAGGGTGTGGAGCGCTTTCCTAAGGCTCCTTTTGTCCTCCTTACGAGCACATTCATAAGGAAGACAAACAAAGGGCTCTCCTCACCCCTAACGTAACCCCCACCCCCCCGTCTTCCCGACGCCAAAATCCTTATCACACACACACACACACACACACACACACATCCTCGCCAGCAAAACATCATCTCTTAAGTCCTGTTTTACAAAGTTACGACCCAAAAACTCTTCCTTCATTACCCACATTACAATATCCCCAACAGTAAATTTGTTCCGACTCCCCTCTTAACCTAATTTTATCTAATTTAACTTGCAGTCCATTCTATGTACATCACGTTCCAGTACCATATCTAACGGATACAAAACATAACGAATAGGACTCTCTCCAGCAGTTAATACCTTATATATATATATATATATATATATATATATATATATATATATATGTGTGTGTGTGTGTGTGTGTGTGTGTGTGTGTGTTGTAAATAAAAACGGGGTTTTTGCTCCTTTTCTTTTGTGTCCTATGCAATAGAATATTTATTTACATAGAAACTAAATATGTCGTCGTAGTTTCAATAACTGCTTTTTATATATTGTAAAAACAGAGTAATATTCTGTATGTATACTTTAAATATATAAAATAGACTTTTATTTAATTAAATCTAGACCTACAGCCTACGCTTAATAACTTTTATTTTTTAAACCAAAAATATAGATACGGTAATTTATACACGATAAAATAATTAAAAATGTTATGAAAACAAAGAAAAATATCCGTCATGCGTGTAAAAATTATAAAATGGTTTATATTCATTTAAGTTCGGACTCGCCCATAGAGTGACGTTTCTCAACCCTTTTTGCGCTGGCCAACCCCTTCTGACGTAAAACTTCGCGACCCCCTTTCCCTGAATGATGATGCGGCACATAAATGAATGACAGAAACAACACCAGGATTATTTCCCACGTGACGATGAAAGGCTTGGTAAAAGGCAAATGCTTAATCCATTCAATGAAAGGGTCGTAACGTCTGACAAACTCGCAGAAAACCTACACGATAAATTAATTGAACATTCTTCCGACAAGACCCTACAGTCGTCATTCCTATCAGAAGACTCGTGTACCTTTTGAATAGTATAGAGAAGCGAGTATCAACAACTGGTATGATAAGCGATGAAAGTTTTAATTCTATTTGCAACCTCCTCATATTCACGCGAATTGGGCTTCTCCACAAAGGTTGCAATTAAAATAAAGCAATGAAATTGACTATTTACGTATTACTTTGCGTTTAATCTATATTCAACTGAACGTAAGAAGATTAACAAATGCGAAACAGGCACAGGTATCTCATTGAAAAGCATAGATTAACAGTGAAGATAATTATGACTAACAGAAAATAATTTCATCCGTAACATTACAAGTTTTTCACTTAAAAAATAGTTTGTCTAATTTTACATATTTCTGTAATTTTCTCTGAAAAAAATAAATAGTGATTTTGTACGTAGGCTGGTTTTATTTTTATTTATATTTTTCCTAAGCACCGGGAACCCTTGACCACCTCCCGCTACCCAAGGTTAGGAAACACTGCTCGAGAAGATATGAGGGTCGCGCGTCTTAAGGTACCTAAGCGCCACCACAGGCGAAAAACGTATTTTTGATGGATATCACTATTTTCACCCTTCCTCTATCGCGTGGTTTGGGTTATAATGACCTTACGACACTAGAAGTATGGTTGAAAACCTTATGAAGCGAACTACTTTTTTCACCTCTATCGCCAGCTGGGCTCTGCCGCCCAGATCTCATAGTGCTATTTCTTCTTTTTTATTTTCTTTCATTTTTGTACTAATAATAGGCAATAAGGCATTGACTTTTTACTCAATAATGTTTATTTACCTGCCATACATGTGATTTACATTAATATGGAATCATTCTGTGCCAGAAATCGCACCCAAAGTTCGGCATAATAAGAAAATAAAAAAATAAAAAATATATATATATAAAATATGAAAATCTATTCCAAAAACTCATCAACATCTTCATTAGCATACTTAGAACTCTAATTTAGCCAAAAATAAACGTTCTAGCTCAATTAATAACAGAGATACTATTGCGAGAATATTGCTGAACTTTGGAGGCGATTTCTGGCGAATTTTAATTTTGGCGCTTAGGTATCTTAAGACGCGGGACCCCTCATTATCTAATACGGTACTGCCAACTATCCTCTGTAAAAATTAATAGTTAGTAACAATAAGGGATAGTAAAGTATGCCATATTCAAAACCACAACATACCTTCATAGGCTATATTAAAGCGCTTATATGTAATTATGCGAAATTTATGGTACAGTGTACTATACATATATACACATACTCGTAATATGAAACTAATTATTGTACTTAGCATTTTACTATCAATAGTATGAGATAATTAAAGTACTGGGTGTTCGAGAAACAATACTTCAAAAATAATGGGTTATAATTTTCAATTATTAATATATATGCAACATATATGGTTGTTTACATTTCCAAACTATCCAAGTTTAGAACACTTCCACATGATGACCATCATTTCATGTCACAATTCGTATGTGACGTCCGAACTCCATTAGAGCATTAGCAAAATGCTCTTCTGGAATGGTTCCAATAACCTCGATTCTTTGTCGGAGTTCTGCCAGACTACTATTGGGTTTGTCACAATGCAAGAGTATTTTAACATACCCCCAGAGATAAAAATCGAAAGGGATTAAGTCGGGCGATCGAGGTGGCCTATCCAGCGTTCAAAAACACACGAAGTCATTAACATGAACGGAATTCACCAAATGTTAACGTTTGGCGTGTTGTCACGTAAGTGCACAAACAATTAATTTTTCTATGACGATTCTACCGTGACTGGAACGAATTATCTAAATATATTACAGATATTTTTTCCCCAACTAAGGGCTACTAGAGTTGACATGAAGAGTGTACTCTTTCAACAAGATGAGGCGACTTCCCACTATGCCGTTGCTTTTAGGATCTTTCTAGACACAACCTTTCCTCAGCGCTGGATAGGGGTGGTGGACCGACAGCATAGCCACCTCAACCACCTGACTCAACCCCGATAGATTTTTATCTTTGAGAGTATGTTAAAACGCTCTTGTATTGTGACAAACCCAGTAGTAGTCTGGCAGAACTCCGACAAAGAGTCGAGGTTAATGACCCATTCCAAAAGAGCATTTTGCTAATGCTATAATGGAGTTCGAACGTGAAATACAAATTGTAAAATGGAATGATGGTCATCATGTGGAAGTGTTCTAAATTTGGACAGTTTGGAAATGTAAACAACTATATATATATATATATATATATATATATATATATATATATATATATATATATATATATATATATATATATATATATATATATATATATATATATATATATTTATATATATATATATATATATATATATGTATATATATATATATATATATATATATATATTATATATATATATATATATATATATATATATATATTGAATAATGAATAAGAGAAATGACCAATTATTTTTGCACCATAACTTCTGGATACCATGTATAGGATGTACACAAAGCCCTTTCCCGATTATAAACTTTAATAATTACATGAAATCGAAAGAAGACACAGTAATGCTTTGTTTTGCATGTTCTACAACAAGAGAGTGAGCCTCCACGCTGGGATTTGCTAGTGCGTGAGTTCTACGGCGCACATATTGAGATTTAATGAGAAACAATAAACGTGATGTGTGACGCAACAACATGCAAAACAAAGCATTACTGCGTCTTCTTTGGGTTTCATGGAATTATTAAAGGTTATAATCGGGAAAAGACGTTGTGTACACCCTGTATATTCAACAGTAAAACCTAATATGATTCCAAGAGATGTAAAAACGTTTATATTTTAAATAAAATTATTTTTCAGCAACATCAAAAACAAAAACAATAATTTTTTGAGGGGTTGGTGTTCTTTTCGAAAAATAAACCTTTTTGAAAACGAACCCCAAAAACATGTCGCATCAATATTATATATATATATATATATATATATATATATATATGTGTGTGTGTGTGTGTGTGTTACGCGTGATCGGTGAAATTGTGCATTTCATGAAAAACGCAAACTGAAATTGGTCACGTAACTGTCATTTCATCCTTTGCCGATTTCATGAAAAACGCACACCAAAATTATGTATTTCATGAAAAATGCATTACTTTTGCTTATTTCATGAAATTGGCAAACGCCCTGTGCATTTCATGAAAAATGCAAAATATTGCGTTTTTCATGAAATGCGCAATTTCACCGATCACGCGTAACATTATATATATATATATATGGTGTCTCAGAAGTCGCGCACCATAGGCTTTATTCTGATTTACGAGGTTTACGAGTCGAAATGGTTTATAAGTGATGTTTAATTACAATATATGTTCGAATAATAAAATTAATAGTATGTACAGTTAATCAAAAAACTATCTTAAAATAGTTAAAATGAATGAAGCTACTCTGGCCAATGGTGCGCGACTTCTGAGACACCATTGGCTAGTGTAGCTTCATTCAATTTAATTATAAGGTTGTAACATATATTCTGCTCGATATTTAGTTCATTCAGAACAAAAATTAAATGACTTATAAGGACAAATTTGCTCGAATTTTTAGTTTATTCACAACAAAAATTAAATGACATAATGACAAATTAATCATCAATATAATTCTCTTCTTTTTCTATAACTGACCCCCACCTGTACAAAAGTTTTTTTATGTCAAGTTCGAAGAAATCCTTTGATTTCGAGTTAAAAAAAAACGATCACTTCGTTTTCGATAACTTCCCTGGATTGCAACTTTTGTCCATCTAGGTGGTGTTGCAGACTTCTGAATAAATGGTAGTCTGAAGGTGCGATGTCCGGAGAATAAGGTGGATGAGGCATTTTTTCCCAACCAAATGTCTCCAATTGGGCAGTGGTGTTTCGAGCAGTATGAGGGCGCGCGTTATCCTGGTGGAATAGAACACCTCTGCGATTAATTAATGCGGGACGTTTTTCTTGTAATGCCATTTTCAGTCGTTGGAGTTGTTGGCAGTAGACTTCAGCTGTGATTGTTTGGTTATCTGGCAGAAGCTCAAAATGAATAATTCCTTGCATATCCCACCAAACGCAGAGCAAAATTTTCTTTGGATGGGGTCCATTCCTTGGCTGAGGTTCGGGCTTTGTTTCACCCCTAAGCCACTGATGTCGACGCTTAATATTGTTATAGAGGACCCATTTTTCATCCCCAGTGATGATCCGATTCAAAAACGGTGCCTGCAGTTGCTGAGAATGCAGTGATGTGCAAATATCGATTCGATGTTGAAGATTCGCTTGTGACAAATCATGCAGAACCCATTTTCCAACCTTCACTACTTTTCCTAACAGCTTCAAATGACGATGAATGGTGATATAGCTAACGCCGAGTTGCAAGCCAAGTTCTCTTACAGTTAACGTTGGATTTTCCTCCACTGTTGCTTTCAGCAACTCTTCATGTAACTCATTTGGTCGTCCTGTTCGTTGATAATCTTTCAGACTGAAGTCTCCATTTCTGAACTTCTCAAACCATCTCCTACACATCCATTCGCTCACAACATCATTTCCATAAACTCTTTGAATGTTTTTTGCGGATTCACTAGCGTTAGATCCTTTATGGAACTCATACAGCATCACATGTCGAATATGCTCTTTCGTGGGCTCCATATTTTTTTAATTACTGTAATATCGTAGGGGTGGCGTTGTAACTGTATGAAAAACACCAGAGAAAATATTCATTAGCCTAATCCTACACTAGCCTAAGTCATTCTGTATCATTCTGTATCGTGATAAAACCTGTGCGAACCTGTCGCCGCGTGTATTTTGCAACATTTCTAAAACTATTTCACATTATCTTGAGGTTATTCTATTATCTATCGTCCGTTTTCTAATCGAGCAGAATTTATGTTACAACCTGATATTTTAAGATAACTTTTTGAATAACTGTACATACTATTAATTTTATTATTCGAACATTATCGAACATATATATATTGTAATTAAACATCACTTATAAACCATTTCGACTCGTAAACCTCGTAAATCTGAATAAAGCCGATGGTGCGCGACTTCTGAGACACCATATATATATATATATATATATATATATATATATATATATATCGGGTCGGCAAAACAAAAAAAAAGGGAGACCTCGAATTTTGCCTGTAAAATCCAAAGTTATAGTCAGATTTCAATATTCTTTTCACACCCTACAACTATGTACATTTCCTATATGGTGAGCGGATTCCAAAGAAAAATAACGAAAATTATGGATTTACTGAACATTTCTTTATGCCACTGGAAATTCTCCATTTACACTACTACTGCATTGTATGTACAGATAAAAAGTTACAAAGTACTCACATATGGTGCTACCTTCATGTTAAAAAAACTGCTCGATATGTTTACCACGAACTTCTACAACTTTTTTCAGTCAAGGATGGAACTCATCTATGGCTTTATTGATTTGTTCTTGTGGTAGCTCATCCCATTTTTCCAGAAGAAGCTGTCGTAAATTCGTAAATGAGCGACATTTTTTACTTTGACCCGAGAAATTCTCTGTGACAAATTTTCCCAAAGGCCGTAATCGACAGGATTTAAATCAGGACTGTTTAGTGGCCAAATTTAATACCGCTACCTGGTATTCTTTTGATATGCTCCTGTTTTATCGATTTTCTTGAGAAACTTGTCCAAACCTCCTGCAGTTGGCTTACGTTAATTAAAATAGCTTTAATTATCAACTTGAACCTATGATTAGCAAGATTTTTCTGGAATATTCGCCATAAATACAATTTCTCAGCTAAAAGATGGCATACAAACCATAAATTTACCTAGTACTAACATACTAATATTTCATGATTCTATGTACCGCATATGCCGAGATATGAAGGATTTAAAAGGTCTTCCTTTTATTTTGCCGACAAGAACTGGAAACGTAAGAAATGACAATGACAATTGTAAAAACAATGATAATGATGAAAATAATAAAAATAATGACACTAACAAAATTAAAAACAGAAAATAAACTGACGATATGAAATAGAAGCGTAGAAAATATCGTCTGCAAATACTATGCAAAAGGGCACTGCAGATATCGGGATGGGCAATACATCTATGCACAATAATTGCACATCCCACGTTATGTAACTCACATTACACAAATGGATATTGCAAATATGAAAACAAGGGCAAGTTCCACCATCTTACCCTCTGCACCTCGGAGATGCAAATACGGACAAAAATGCTGTTACCACCACCCTCAAAGGAACACGACAAGTGTACAGGAAAAACGAGCATCAAAGAAGGCTACCAATTTTTGAGACGTAACCAACACAATTCAACTGTTAAATACCATCCAGCAAATACAAAGTCAACTGACAAATACAGTAATCCGAGAACCGTACAGAAGGCACACGCAAAGACACTTCATGCGACATCGTGACAACAGGTATCGCAAAAGATAAAGAGAGGAAAATTCTCGGAGGATCACAAGGCAACGAAACCGGCACCACCTTGAAAAACGAATTGGAACTACATACACGTAAAAACGATAGCGAAAAAATAAAAATAATCGAAGCTAACATTCAGGTCCTTAAATCAAACCATTACCCGGACAAAGTCATATACCTGAAAGGACTGAGGCGAGAACCCAGAGCAGACTTTACATGCCTCACCGAAACCCATCTAAAGGACTGCCAGGCGAAATGTGAAAACTGTGAGTTTTGTGTTGACAAAAAAGAAATATAAATTGACAACTATAACATACTCCGAGGCGACAGAACAATAAGGCGTAAAGGAGGATGTGCTATTTACACACGCGAAAGACATGCGGCAGAAATGACTATAAGTACTTCAAACAGCTACGTAGAATGTGTAGCAGCAAAAGTTAAAAATTAAATATGATACTAATTGTAATATACAGATCCCCTAATACGCTAACTTCAAAATTTTCAGATTCCATTACAGAGGTCAGAAACTGGGTAAAAGATCTACATTCTCCAATCCCAAATATTTTTCTCTGTGGTGATTTTAATTTTCCATTCATGAAATATAAAAGGATAAGAAAAAATATATGTATACACCAAGACATGCGGGGCACATGGGAAGACCAGGAGCAGGCAAAAATGCTCCTAGCACGAGCCGATGAATTTATGTTAACGCAAGAAATAACAGAAAACACAAGAAAAAACAACTGCCTAGATTTGATATTTACAAACAACAGCAACCTAATTGATAACATAGCAATATCCCCAACTGTAATATCTGATCACAACATTATTAAAATAACACCAATATAAAAGCAACAGGAAAGGAAAGAACACGCACTGTAGAAAGAAGCAAATTTGAAATTTTTAATTTTCACTCCAAAGCTATAAACTGGGAAGGTGTTGTATCCAGTATGGAAGCAATAGATTGGAAAACCATCTTCAAGGACAAGACAACAGAAGAGATGCTAATGACCTTAGAGAAGACGCTGGAAATTGTGGAAAGACATGTCCCAAAAAATGCAACAAAGAGGAAAGAGAAGCAGGTTCGAGAGAAAAGAGGTCAATGTTCCGAAAGAGAAAAAGAGTGACTGCAAAATTAAGAAACTGCAAAGGCAGCAACATCAGAAAAACATTAAATGATAAACTGCAGAGTATGGAGTGCGTCATACAGGAGCTAATTGAGAAGCATACAAAAAAAAGACGTCGACGAGGCTATAGAAGCGATGAAGGTTAACTCAAAGCACTTCTATATTTTGCAAAAAGGAAGTCGAAAAATCACACGACTATCCGAGCTTTGAAAAATGAAGCCAATGCGCTATCTGATGATCTAACAAGAATATCTGAAATATTAAGAGCTCAGTACGAATCATCTTTCAGTACCGTATTCCAAAACTGACAAACTGATATGCGATAGAAACGCGTTCTGAAGAAGAACTACAAGGAGAGAAAATAACGGATTTCGACTTTACGCAGATGATATTACACAAGCTATAGGGAAACTAAAAGCACACCTGGCGGCAGGACCGGACAAATGGTATGCCACACTGATCAGAAACTGCAAGAATGCAATCGCTGAACCCCTTATTGGATATGGAGACGATCACTAAACACGGAAGAAATACCGGGGTCTTGAAGAGAGCGAACATAGTTCCAATATATAAAGGAGGAGATCGATCAGAGGCCAAAAACTATAGGGCAGCGCGCTTACATCTCATCTCACTAAAATATTTGAAAGAATATTTAGACAGAAAATCTATGACTTTTTGGAAACTCAGAAAAAATTAAATGATAACCAACATGGATTCCGGTCAGGCAGATCATGCCTATCACAACTAACACTACAACAACATTATTGATGCACTTGAAAATAATGAAAACTATGATGTAATATACACAGACTTTGCTAAAGCGTTCGACAAATGTGACCATGGAATCAATATATAAACTGAAATATATGGGAATAACAGGAAAAGTAGGGAAATGGATATATAATTTCGGAGACCGGTGAATTCCACCGCGGAAAATTCCACCAGGTAAATTCCACCGCGGAAAATTCCACAAGGTAAATTCCACCAAAGGTAAATTCCACCGAGTTGGGTACGATTCGATGTGGCTGACTCGATGCGACCCAACTCGATGTGGCCGACTCGATGTCAGGACAACTCGATGTGATATCCCTAAGGGATATTTTCGTTAGTTTTAACGAAAATATCACAACTTAACCTAACCAATCGTCAAGGGCGTACAGTTGACCTAACCGGGCATTCAGTTAACCCACATTAAATATATAAAGAAAATGAAATCGACTTGGCCTGGCATCGACTTGGCTTGACATCGAGTTGTCCTGACATCGAGTCGGCCACATCGAGTTGGGTCGCATCGAGTCGGCCACGTCGAATTGTCCCTGCCCCATTCCACCAAAGTAAATTCCACCGCGGAAATTTCCACCGCATCAAAAAGATAGACCGAATCTTCAATTTTTTCAGTTGTGTATTAATATTCGTAGAGGTAACAAGTGCTCATTTGGTGAACCGCTCATTTATATATACTCACCAATAGTGAAGTGATCATGCCCTTATCATTTATTAAAACAGCGAAGAACAAACTAAAACTATGTGATGATGAAAATTATATTTATGAGATGCATACATCCAATACCAACAAAACAAAGATATATTGGCGATGTGAACATTTTTATGACGGCTGCAGAGCCAGGATTCATACACTTTACAACTGCAGTGAACCAGAAATCATTTATTCAACGGGCATTCATAACCACCCAGCAAGCAGTGCAAAAGTTGAAGCTCGAAAGGCAATGAGTTCAATGAAAGATACAATTCAGATGACTGGTACAATATCTTCACGGGAAGTAGTTGCTGCTGCTGTACAGACACTTGATGAGGAAACACAATCACAGTTGCCAACACTCCCCGGACTTTCTCGTAATATTCGCAACTGGAGACAAAAAACATTAGGAATTCCAGCGCTTCCAACATGTCGGACAGGCTTCGAAATTCCAGAATCTGTTAAATTTCTTCAGAATAGTTCATTGTTCTTGGCTTTCGATAGCGGTATAGAAGACACTGCCAGAATCTTAATATTTGGCACTGAAACTGGCTTGAATGACCTCGAAGCATCTAAGTCATGGGCTTGTGATGGCACTTTCAAATGTGCTCCAAACTTGTGGACTCAATTGTTCACATTACATGCTATAATTGGAAATTCTTCTGTGCCACGCTTGTTTGAATTGCTTCCAGACAAACAAGAGGATACCTATCGACGACTATTTTCTGCTGTTCGTGATCTTCGTCCAAATAGTCGCCCTTCGGAATGTCTCATGGACTTTGAAAAGGCAATGCACAATTCCTTCATCTCAATTTTTCACGATTCAAAAGTTGTTGGGTGTCTCTTTCATCTTGGCCAATCATGCTGGCGGAAAGTATGTGAAATTGGTGAGCGCGTGAGATACAATAACGATGCTAATTGCGCAATTAAAATTAAATGTTTTACTGCATTGGCGTTCTTGCCGATTGCAGATGTTGCTGATGCATTTGAAGACCTGTCTGATGATGAAGGCATTCCTGTTGAATTTATCACTTATTTTGAAAGTACTTACATTGGTATTGTGCGGGGACGTGGTGCTCGTCGTAGGAGAAACAATCCACTCTTTCCTATAGAACTATGGAATGTGCATGACCGTATTTTGAATGACCTTCCTAGGTCGAATAACGCTGTGGAAGGATTCCACAACGCTTTACGATCATCGATAACATCTACGCACACAAATTTGTGGAAATTTTGCAATGCAATTGCAGGAGAAGCATTAATGCAGACAAAAATTGCCCACATTCGACAGGGGGGATAAAACTATCAAGAAAAAAAGATACCAAGTTATAAACGCAAGACTGAAGACGTTAGTGGAGAATTATCAAAATTGAGATTCTTTAGATTTTTTAAGAAAAATCTCACATAGCTTGCATTCATTTTAATTTTTTTAAGAAGAGTAATATATTAAATTTAATTTCACCCTTCTATATATGTTTTTTATATATGTCATATTGTAATATTCGTTGTATTCTTCTATTTGTACCCATATGAATAAAATATTTTAATTTTACTTATTTAAATCAGATTTTATTTTAAATAATTTGAGGTGGAATTTACCTGGTGGAATTTACTTTGGTGGAATTTACCATTGGTGGAATTTACCTGGTGGAATTTACCGTGGTGGATTTTTCCGCGGTGGAATTTACCTAGAACCATAATTTCCTTAGTGAGCGGCTGCAAGTCGTTACAGTTCAAGAAATATCTTCATCAGAATCAGAGGTCCTCAGCTCAGTACCACAAGGAACAGTATTAGCTCCATTACTCTTCATAATCATGTTGACAGACATATATAAGGACGTTACCAGAGACAGCAGAGTAACATAAAATAAGAAACCTAGAAGATATAGGATCTCTACAAACAGACATGAACAGAATCTACAAGTGGTCGGAAGAAACAATATGAAATTTAATACTGAAAAATTTCAACTGTTAAGGTACGAAAAAAGGGAGGATCTAAAATCCATGGAATACTATACTTCAAATGGACAGGAAGTTCAGAGAAATTCTAAAGCAAAAGATTAAAGAGTTGTGATGACTGATGATGCGAAGTTTGAAACACAAAATAAGATAGCAGTAAACAGAGCAAAGAGAATAACTGGGCAGATACTGGGAACTTTTAAACGAAGGGATAGGAATATAATGATTCTTCTGTTGAAAACGCTGATCATACTCAATTTGGAATCTTGCTCGGTCCTAACATCCCCATATAAAAAGAAGACATTAGACAGCTGGAAGGGATTCAGAGAAGCTTCGCAGCGAAGGTCAAATGAGGGCAAAGAACTAAATTACTGGGAAAATTGCGCGAATTAAACCTATATTCACTGGAAAGGAGACGAGAGAGATACACCATTATTTACACTTGGAAAATAATGGAGAAACTAGTCCCTAATCTTACTCTGAACCCTATAATCTCCCAAACAATAGTGGAAAGTAGAAAAGGAAGACCGTGTCGTGTTCCCAAATTAAATGCTAGACAGGGAACATCCTCAACCCTGAAGGAAAATAGTTTTGTTGTGACAGCACCAATACTGTTAAACCAGCTGTCCAAGGAACTAACGAACACGAGTGGCGTTGCGGTGGACATCTTCAAAAGATTAGACGCCTGGCTCAGAACAATCCCAGATGAGCCAGGTGTCCCTGCTATGTGAGGTGGAGAGTACAAGAAATCCACTGTCTACTTCACCAGCCCCACTCGAGAGAAGGGGCGGCAAACTTGACCTTTGTGAAATGTGGAATCATCGCGCGGAATTGAAAGGTTGAAAGGTATATACAGGGTGGTGCAAAAGTCTGGACCCATAGGCGGTTTATATGGAAAAAAAGTGTGGCCTGCAGGAAGTTTATTATGAAATGAAATTTAATTAACCATACACCAGTGACTAAATTATGTTAAATTTAACGTTCTAGTTCAGAATTTACAATAATTGTAATGGTATTTCGTATAATCGAGGCATAAGGAAATTTGCGACTGAACGTGAGGTGGCTCCTTCTTTTGCGTACAAAAGCACAAGCTCTATTCTTGCTGCTATTGTTAACTTGTCTGCCATAGGGTAACAATCTAAAAAATATTTAGTAAAATTATAAACAAAAATTAAATTATAAAAACTATTATAAAAATCGAAAGATATTTTTTATATAGTAAATTGCCTATGGGTCCAGACTTTTGCACCACTCCTGTATATATATATATATATATGTATATATATATATATATATATATATATTGTATGGTTGCATGTTCTGTCTGTTTTACTAAGTATAGCCAAATTAATTATACAATCATACGGAAACTATTTTTTCCTGAAATTTCTTACGTTAAATTATGTTTTAAGAATCGTAGAGTACAAAATAAATATAAATAATAAACTACAAAAAATTCCTTCCTTCATTCTATGAAATATTTCTATAAAACAAAAATCATGTTTTATTCTAGAAAACGGTGCCACATTCTTCCGCTGCAAATTTGGCAAAGAATTTTCATTACAAAAATATGAGGGAACGTAAATTCGTGCAAATGTATCTTCAAAACGAGATCGGGAAGCGAGAAATAATTACAGTATATAAAACTCGACACAGTCAGATTAACGTAAATAATAATAAGGGCTACATTCTCACAATTCCGTCGTAGTCTGTAAAGATTTCAATAACTCACTTAATGAACTGTTAAGGAGTAGCGAGACCGTTATCATTTACGTCACCATATAAACGTGGATCGGAGCCGCCCCTTCAAAATTACGGATCTCTTTGGCTATCGTCTGGCAACGTTTTGTTATATGATATTTGTGAATTTACAGAATAACAGTACACCCGAGTTTATCCGTTTAATTTGTCAAGTGTTCCATTTGATAAGAAGGTAATTCTTCTTCGTCGTCCCAATCTTTAATATTTTAAAAATAAAGTGGCACGCAGTGTTCTAATCCAATTCTTTAATATGTAGAATTTTGCGTTACAAAATTAAAATTCTTAAGTTTTGCGCTTAATGTCGAAAAATAGACAGACCTACTCGACCTCTTATTAAGAGGTGAAATTTGGGTGCTTTCACGTCAGTTTATCTGTGAATTAGCTACTCACGCAAGATTGGGACAGATTACTATTGATACACGTCATATGAAGATGCTATCGAATTCCGAAAAACTAAATCCTAATAAACCAAACCTAAAGAAAAGGAAATCCCAATTTTTACTACAGGAAAACAAAGAGAACATCAAGGAAAAGGAAACACGAGAATGAAACATCGATGAGTTAATCTGATTGCGGAGATAACACGGAAGCTGATTTCCAATTGGGTTATTAAGGAAAGACGAGACCGTAACATGATATACACGCAGGAAAGCGGTTCACATTCTCACATGCATAAATTAGTTAGTCCTACACCTAGAGAAGTTATTATTATTATTATAATATAATAATAATAATAATAATAATAATAATAATAATACTTATTATTATTACATAACAATAGTGATGTTTTCAGCCTACCACAAAAGGTGACTAGAGAACTAAGTCTTGCATAATTTATTTATAAAGTGTTAAAGATTTATTGAAATTAACTGCATTCGGATAAGAAGTGTGCCACATCTGATGAAGTGCCCAATACCAATGAAGTTCGCTACGCCCAAAGTAACAGCTGGCACAACATATGTTGGTCCTATATGGGTCTCTGTTCTGATAAGGCGCTTCATTTGGATTATTTAAGAGATAAAAATTGGCAACTCCGTTGTTCAATTAAGTACCATACTTCATATTAAACTTGGCAGGTACTGTGCCACTATAAGCCTCAAAGCCTCAAATCATAATTTAGTTTTGGGGTTAGGTTTCTTTTTAGATAAAAATCTTTCCTCAATTATATACAATTAGACTTTATAATATCAACGTTCTCTCTCTCTCTCTCTCTCTCTCTCTCTCTCTCTCTCTCTCTCTCTCTCTCTCTCTCTCTCTCTCTCTCTCTCTCTCTCTCTCTCTCTCTCTCTCTCTCTCTCTCGTAATATTTTCATTAAATGTAAATATTAGAATAAAGTTTTAAAATATGTATACTTACTCTTGACTGGAGATGTACCGACTAGTCGGTAAATACTCGGTAGTCGGCACAGTCGACCTATTCAGCCGACTATTCGTAGTTGGTTATTATTGGCCGACTTGTCGGCCTTAGTTGCTAAATCATTAAATGTTTGCTAATATCTAATTTAGCATTATTACTATTATTATCAATATAAGTACAAAACATAAACCATTTTATTTAAGTTTCCGTTTGAAATAATTTACACACAATTTTCTATGAAGTTAGACTAAAAGAAAATGGACCCAATTGGTTAAGGTATGTGGTAATGTCGAGGTGAACTGGTGACTCCAAAATGAAATAGTATTATTTAGTTGTTGCTCATTTTTGGCTTAAGTATGGCAATAATTACACATACCCAATAATTCAAATTTATTAGTTGTTCTCTTACAAATATATATATTTTTGCAAATGAGAAATAATACATCTAATATGAGCTACAAATACAATATTTTTACAAATAAACTTATATCCGACTCTGACTTTGACTTTGATTCCTTAGTTCGTATCGCTGGATCCGTCTTTCAACCAAGGGTGAACACAATGCATTTTATTACCAACATTACGATAAATAATATTATATTATGGTGATGACTGATGTCGCCATTCAGGCATGCGTTAAATTTATATGAAACATATACCAAGAGCTCTAAATTGCATATGCATTACAGATATATTTAAATAGAAATTAATAAGTGTGTAGCAGCCATGAAATTAAAATACTTTTGTCCGCAAACTTAAGTAAGAATGAGTTCTTATAGTCGGCCGCCTTTTAAAAGCCGACTAGTCGGCAGTCGGCCATAATTTGCAGTCGGTACACCTCTACTCTTGACCACCAATGGTGAAAAAACAGCAAATATCAGAAGTAAACAAGTTTAAACTGTCAAAAAATCCCCGATTTTTTATTTTTAAATTTGTACAGGAGCCGCACACAATCTTTGAACGGTAAACGAAATATTTTTACAACACTTTACTTCACAACAGTTTATGACGACGATGACACCGTAAAATTTAACAGATTGGTCGCCTCGACCTTCGCTCGGTTACAAAACACAATAAAAGCGATAAGTACCGAATGCTTTCGGTTAAAAGTCCTTCATCAGATAACCAAAATTAGAAGAAAAATAATCCATTAAACGCGGGTAAAACGACAGGAAAGTATAATTAATAGAAGGGCGCAATTATCACTGTTAATGAGCATTCCTCAACGACATAAACATCTCTTCAAACACGTTCTTACCAATAATCAATCAATGAAACTTTGCACTGAAGGAAATTCGATCACCAACAATGATAATTATAATCATTACCGTCTAATTAGTGATCTCAAAATTACCTTAATTATTATTAATTACATTAATGAAGTTATATTAATGTAAATAGCATATGTATATTTGTAATAATAATTAGGCTGTCTACAGCCGCAACATCTTTTATAAGATTACATAAAATATGGTAGTTAATATTTCACACACACAACACACACACCGCATAAGCAAACTACCGACTTTTTTTATGTATCTAAAAAACTAATTAACCAAACATAATTTAGCCTAACCTAACCTTAGTGCCATTGAACCGAGAAGGGCGTGATAAGTGTTTGGAACGCAACTGAAAGCTCGAAGGGTGGTTTCTGTTAAGTCATTAAAGTGAGGTACTCGTTGTTGTAGCCTAACCTAATCTTAACTTACCTAACTTAGCGTAACCTAACCTAATCAGGACTAACATGTTTTCTCCGGCAGTAAAAGTGTTTTAGATTTTTATAATTTTTTAATGTTCCAAGGTACCAAAATTGCTACCTCACAAAAAATACCCCTGACTGCATCTGTAAATTATCACGCACTCGACCTCACTCATGCCCAGTTGCCTACGCGCACATACACACAAACACGCACACAATATACTGTATATGCGGTACCTATAACACCTACCACATAAGTAATAAATAATTAAGCCTTAGCGGATTCATTGTCTATTAAGTAATAGACAGAAATGGAAGAGACATTTGGCACTGGCATTTCACCAGTGTCACCCAAAAGCGCAGCTTGGAGGGAAACAGAAACAATAATTAATTACACGAATCAGAATTTATACCTCGACGACCTCGCGCGAGGCAGGTTCGATCTCGGAATATAGAGAGAGATTGGGGAATTTTCAAAACATTAAAAGGGATTACAAATGTCACACACGAAAAGCCACTTTAATATGTTTAATCTTCAATCATTCATATAAGTCAAGAAACGTTGTATTATGTTCATATATACAATTCTGTCTTCAGTAGGTCTATACAACCTACTTACACCCACAAGACAAGAAATGGGCTCCATATTGACGTGTTCTTTAGTTATAAAGTAAATATCATATTTTTTCGCAGTCATTCAGTTATTCATTATCAAGAAGTAAGTTAATAAAGTGTCGATTTGTATTACCACTTTCTTCTATTTGGACGTACACCGGGCTCAAAATTGGGCTGAATACCAGAACGTCCGGCTCTGTCATTTAGAATCCTACCGGACATAGAAATTACGAGCCTCGGACTAGTCTAATATATAACTGAAAGAAAGTCGAATCGTCCACACTGGAATTAAGTCGAACGTACTGGAATTAAGTTGAATAATACTGGAATGAGATCGAACTCCACTTAGTACCCGATTAGGCTACTTTTCTGGCCATTAGGCGTACGATTGGTATACGACTGATGTACATGTAAAGGTTTACAAGGCCTGTTATAGCCCTACACAGTTTGAAAATTAGTGTTTTCATTATTGGTTTTATATTTTCAAAATGTAAATAAAATGTTATAGTGTCTAACTATTGTCTAACAAAGTCCATAAATATATATGCTGACAAAATAGACCCCACACAAAATTTGCTTTCATTCCTGACTGAAGCGTAGAACTCTGTGGCTTCAACGGTCAAAGACCGTGAAAAGAAAACTTAAGTCCGGCGGTCCGGTTCTGTTTTTAGGTTCAGATGAACGCCGCATATTCAGTAAAACCGGACTCAGGCTGAAGAACTGACGCACCTCTCTCTTTTTACTATGAAGATGAGCGTACAATGCGAGTAAACTCTACGGAATCCGAAACTCTTATTTAACTAACTCCGCCAGATCACGTTTCAAAAAAAGAGGGGCTCTCAAACTTCGACATAACAATAACCATAAATTATATGTAGCCGTCCATTTACTAATCACTATTCCCGGTATAAGAAGGTAGGAAACATTATCAATCGGAAAAATATTTCATTTTAATGCGTCAAGCGTAATATAACAAAGTTTATATACAAGGTAGCCCATAAGTCCCAATCGGTTATAATTACAGCAAAAATCTATCAAGCGGATTTAAATTTTTTTTTAAATAATCAATAAATATTTCTAAGCTTATAAACTTTTTACTTCGTTTGAGTTTTTGTATTTTTTGCTTTAATAAACCGATTGGGACTTATGGGCCACCCTGTAGTTCAAAATTCATTGCTGAAACTCATTTAGCATACTGCTCAAATCTTTAGTTTTTATGGGACTAAAATTATTTACTTCCTAAATACCACGCTTAAAACGAAAAAACTGGACCAGTTTCAGTGTTTCAGTATCAAAACTTACTAGCTTACGCGTTCTATCTAATGCATAAACTGTATAAAAAGTTGTGCAAGGAAAACTACTGATTAACTTTCCATAAAAACAAAGGCTATGTTCACATTAATATACGTTTCAAAACTAGTAGTAATAATAATAATAATAAAAGTAATGAATTAAATATTCGCATTAATTTTTTAAGACACTAATTCGGGGCTAAAAGTATGCATCATTAAATATTGAAGCGAGAGCGCTAAATTAAACCTTTAACCAGACAAAGTTTATCACGCTATAATAGTTTGTACTCATTGATGACGCATTCTTTCCGAAGGTAACGTCACGCATGTTAACATCCATTAAGGTTTCCACGGATATCCGATGATAACTAACCTAGAGAGCAATCGATAAATAGTAACCTTATAGTCTGGGTTCTTTACCAGAATTAATACTTAGCTTTCTGGTTGAACAATCTTGAACATTACCGGTATTCCTTATTTATGTATGATTACTAGAGTTACCGGTAACATTTACCTGGTTTATTCGACTATCCGAATTGTTTTTGTTAGCTGAATATAGCCTGTTTTAAGAGCTAATATATACATTATTCATTATCATGTATAATCACCTTCCCCGGTAGCTCATTTTCCATCTATATATATATATATATATATATATATATATATATATATATATAAATGAGTTCCCCAAATACGATTTGAAAGCTTATCTTTAACCTATTCAAACTGAAGAAAACAATATAGAGAGCGACAAATGACTATTTTATTACATATCTCATCCTATATTTCAGTGTATCGCCCCCTCTATATCTTCAACAAAGAACTAATGATCCAGAAATCAATACACGACATAATTAAAAGAAGTGTCTAAAATAATTATTAATGAATAATTTTACAAAATTACTTGTTGATTCTTCGTTTGAATATATTTAGTTGTGAAATTGCGCATTTCCAGATTAAATGAAAATGAAAATGAAAATGAAAATTAAAATGAAAAGGTTTATTGGCAGACTATAGTCCATATCAGGGCTTCTCAAACTTTTTTCACTTGCGACCCCTTTGGATCAGACAAATTTTTTCGCGACCCTTCACTCAATGTCATAAAAGCAATAGGTACTAACACTGTATATTTATGAAAAAAATAATATTTTCAAATGTTTCTGCGACCCCCAATAATATTTACGCGACCCCTAGTTTGAGAAGCGTGGGTCCATATGACAAATATTATTAATACAATGACAGTTAAAATAGACTTTAGTTAAGAAGTCAATAAAAAATGCTAAAAACTTTTTAGCTATTTTGATCTAAATCGCGTTTAAAATCGGAAACCAGAAATTGCGAGTATAATAACGTAATCCCGGTTAGGGAGCGTGTTTATAAAAGTACAGGAGATACTGGTATGATGAAGCGAAAGGGAACGGAACGAATATCTTATATTAAACAGTGTGGTGGTGCCGTGGTGGTGTATCCTATTAGACGTATATTAAAATGTTTCTAATACGGATGTAAGCGAACTTAAAAGGTAGGACGCTAAACAAATGTTAAATATCGTATAATAATAATACCATTATAAGAAATTAAGTCGATAGACAAAAATTCATAAATTATAATTATAATCACTCAGTTTGTCCAATTGTTTAAAGCTTATTATTATTTTATATTCAAAATAAAACGCGCGAAATGTGGTAAATGAGCTCAAAAGTTATTACGTAGAGTTAGTTACATTCCCTTTACAGCAACGTAGCCCCGCCTCCCTCTCATTTTAAGAAATCAATATATAACAGCTCTAACGCAAACCGACAGATTTAAGGTAAATCATATGCAAACACCTTAAAAACTGCCACACACACACACACACACACACACTTAACTCATAACATTTACATCGTTAATAAAGGCATAAAAAGATAGCCATCCGAAAACTGGCTTTTCGCTTTATTTGATGATAAGAATGTAATCGAGTTAAGGTAATCGGTGAGGCGTGGCACGCATCACACCGCTTTAATCAATGATTTCACGAGCACAATTTCCATAATATCCGTAATTTACTCTTTTCTTTCATAAATTGCTTTTATTCGAAAGTCCAACGATCAAATCAATCTTCGCTTCACATCGTAACAACAATTCCTACTCGAAATTATACGTACACGGCGGCTACACGCTCCCAATAGTATTAACAAAAACACAAACCTTTCTTTCTCTCTTAGTCTAAATATCAGGTCATCCCATAAGTAATGTCGTTTTTTACGATAGATTAAGTTTAAACTAGTCCTACTCAGTTTAAGCATAAATTTTCCGAAGGTTATATCTAAGATGAGATCTATCGTGTTTCGCTACATACTTTACAGACCTTGACCAGTGAAGACGTGTGTTTTGCTTTATGTGAACCACTCATAAACAAGGCGGTATCAGAAGAGCATATCGGGCATATAATGCTTTACGAGTTCAAAAAAGGGAGTGTGCTACTGAAGCAACGCGAAACATTCAGGACGTTTATGGCAACGATATTCTGCGTGTGAGGAAATGTCAAAGATAGTTTCAAAAGTTTAGGAGTGGCGACTGCTGCTTGACAGATGCAGCACGCTCTGGACGCCCTGCTGAGTTTGACGATGACCTGCTGTTAGCCGCACTTGAAGAAGACTGTTCAACAACTGTCGAAGAATTGGCCCAGAAACTCAATTCATCCCCGTCCACCATCCATCGACATTTGCTCAACTCGTGAAAGTGCTAAGTTAGGAAAATGGGTGCCACATGAATTGTCGGTCGACAATCTGAGGGTGCGGGTAAACATTAGCACAGCTCTTCATTCCCGTGAACTCCAAGATCCGTTTTTGCACCGTTTAGTGACTGGTGATGAAAAGTGGATACTGTACCAGAATGTTAAGCGCCGTCGAGTGGGTTTGTGCCGGAGAACCAGTGACACCACAGCCAAAACCAAATCTTCACCCTCGGAAGGTGTTGCTTAGTGTTTGGTGGGATAAAGGTGGTGTAATACACTTTGAAACCTTACCACACAACCAAGCAATCACCGCTCAAGTATACTCTCAATAACTGGATCGATTGAACACTGCACTAAAAGAAAAGAGACCTTCTTTGGTTAATCGGAAAGGAATCGTGTTCCACCACGACAACGCACGTCCTCATACCGCTCGGATCACTTCTGCAAAAATTGAGGAGCTTCGGTGGGAAACACCTCCACATCCTCCATATTCTCCAGACCTTGCGCCTTCAGATTATCGTCTCTTCAGGAGTCTGCAAAACTATCTTGACGAGAAACAGTATACTTCTTTAGATGACCTGCACACCAGTCTTTGTACGTTTTTTGCCTCAAAACCGCCTGAATTTTATAAACATGGCATTGAAAAGCTTGTAGGACGTTGGCAGAGTGTCATTGATTCCGATGGAAAATATATACTAGATTAAAAAGTTTCAGTGGAGTTTTTTTTTGTCCTTCAAATTCCGATCTAAAAAACGACATTACTTATGGGATGACCTGATACATAAAAATATTTATTTTACAAATCCTGTACGGAAAACACTTTGATATAATATACAGATTGCGTCATCGCTTCATGAGCAATGATGAATATAAGCCTACGCTTTAAAGGTTAATAACTGCAATTCTACGTTTATCAAATATATATATATATATATATATATATATATATATATATATATATATATATATATATATATATATATATATATATATATATATATATATAAGGGGTCCCGCGTCTTAAGGTACCTAAGCGCCAAAATTAACATTCGCCAGAAATCGCCTCCAAAGTTCAGCAATATTCTGGCAATAGTATCTCTGTTATTAATTGAGCTAGAACGTTCATTTTTGGCTAAATTAGAGTTAAGTATGCTAATGAAGATGTTGAGTTTTTGGAATAGATTTTCATATTTTATATATATATTTTTTAAATTTTTGATTTTCTTATTAGGCCGAACTTTGGGTGAACTTTTGGCTGGCGACAGAGGTAAAAAAGTAGTTCGCTTCATAAGGTTTTCAACCATACTTCGTGTCGTAAGGTCATTATAACCCAAATCACACGATAGAGGAAGGGTGAAAATAGTGATATCCATCAAAAACACGTTTTCGCCTGTGGTGGCGCTTAGGTACCTTAAGACGCGCGACCCTCATATATATATATATATATATATATATATATAGCTCCTTTGATATATCACTTTGGTGGCCTGAGCTCACATCATGATAATCATTATTTAATTACCTCGTCTGTCTCAGCTAAAGCAGGAAATGGAGAGAAGAAAACGGAAGCCGAAAAATGCGGTATAAAACACCATCTCATAACAAAACGAATGTTGGTCCACTGCGCGTGTGTATATATATATATATATATATATATGCGTGTGTGTGAATTCATATCTACACGTGTTTTTAAGTAAATGAATAAATAAGTGAAAGCGAAGTGTTCAGTGGAAATTTTTCTATATTATTGTATAGTTGCGGAGGAAATTCAATGGCGTCCTTATATGGTTATGCGTATGTCGAAAGTTCATTGGTGAGTTCTGAATGCTGATTGGTGGAAGATTTAAAGATCCATGATTAGATGAAAATAATAAGTTTTTTCACTCAGCCCTACACTTCATTTTTTTGTATTATGTGCGAAATAATATACAGTATATATATTGTCAGGGGATGTTGGTTGACGAGGTTTGTAAAAAGGGATCAACAACACTTGGGAAAAATAATTACATATATTAAGTTATAGATTAAAGATAATACAAATAAAGGCGAAAATGAGTAAATCGTGACAAAATAATACGAGTTAAATAAATCTTAAATGTGCTTAAATAGTCATCAAAATTGTTTTGATTAGACAGCTAATTTGCCGTGACCACAGGCTATCCAATAGGATGATGACACTTGGTCACAGGGGTTCCAAGATGTAGTAAGGCTTCTGTTGTTCAAGGTGGTGATTGTCAATTCTGACCCTCTACGTTTAGAGATGAGTCTCAGTTCAAGGCTCGTAGCTCCCTTGCGTGAGAGAGAAATAAGCACAATTACTAACCTAACCAAAATTGTTACATACGCTAATAAAGATACATACTATAAGTAGTTACACAATTGGATATAAGAAATAAGTACTTATAATTGTTACAAACTAACATTTACATAATAAAATTAATACAGAAAAGGGGTGCTTACCTTTCGTGTCACCGGAACCTTCTTCTACCTTAAGAAGGCACCGGAGCCGGCAAGATAAGCTCGGTCAGACCCAAAACGAGCATAACCATAAGATAACTATAGTTATAATTAGGGCCTTGCAGTGGGCATAAACTTGCACAATGACCCTACATGATATTATGAAGAGGGAAAATGAGTCATGCTTCATTTCATTTAATATATATATATATATATATATATACACACACAGGGTGGCGCAAAAGTCGGGAACCCTAGGCACATTTTATTAAATTATAATAAATGTTCGAATTGGTGGCCTTCCACTTGGAGACACTCTGACGCGTTGAATGTTTGATGTTTGAACATTCCTTAACACATTGGTACTGATTTTGGCACTCAGATGTGATTTTCTCCTTTAAAGAACGTATGGCTCTGGGTCGATCAGCATAGACTACCGACTTGAGATGGCACCACAAGAAAAAGTCAAGAGGCGTGAGGTCTGGAGACCGAGGTGACCATTCGAAGGGCCCTCGCCGTCCGATCCACTTGCTTGGAAATGTTTCATCTAAAGAGTTCCGGACGATGGTTGCGAAATGTGGTGGTGCACCATCCTGCTGAAACCACATCTCCGCCCGTTCTGCCAATGGAATGTCGTTCAGTATGGGCATTAGAAATGTTTGCAGCATATGCAGATATGCTTCGCCTGTTACATTGGCGTCGAAAAAGTACGGACCGATTAACGGATCCCCCCAGAGCGCAGCCCACACCATAATTCGTGAATCGAATTGCACATGTCCTTCCTCCATCCAGTGGGGGTTCTCATTGGCCCAATAGCGTACATTATGCCTATTGACACGACCGCTGAGGTGAAATATCGCTTCGTCGCTGAACATGATCCTTCGTTGAAGCTGTCGATGTTGTAGAAACCATGGCAGAACTCTACACGACGATCTGTGTCGTCACCGTGCAGTTCCTGAATGAGTTGGACTTTGTAGGGGTGGAAACGATTTGTTGTAAGAATTCAGTGAATGGATCTTCTGGAAACACCCGTTTCCTGGGATAACTTTCTTAAGGACTTACGTGGGCTGTTTTCGAGGTGATTGAGTACCGTTAGTGATGTTGCTGCATCGGTTGAACTTTTTGGCCGGCCACTACGCGGCCGATCATGAACACTTCCCGTTTCTTTGAAGCGAGTGAACAGTTTTCCAACTGATGCCTGAACAACTGACGGCCTCTCAGGGTGTTTGTCATGAAAAGCAGTAGCAACTGATCGGTGTGTTACCACGCCTCACACACATTAAAACTATCTCCACCCGTTCATCTATTGCCAATTTCTATGCCATAGGTTCAGCAACAAATCTGAAAAGAACAAAACACATTAAAACACAAATTATTAAAATGTGCCTATAGTTCCTGACTTTTGCGCCACCCTGTATATATATATATATATATATATGAAAATTATTTCATGAAAGTAACACGTGAAAAATATTTATGATGACTAAAACCACGAAGGAAAGGAAACACAGATGGTGCTCAAGCGCTTTCGTCTAATGACATCCTCAGGAACACTGAAGTACATACAGAGTTACAACCTATATATAGGTTACAGAAAAAAAAAAAAATCTATATATATATACAATAAACGGAAAAACAAAATTAAAGGATTGTGGAAGGGGGCACACAAATTTATAAGGAAAAACTATCGATTTTTAGCACAAGATTAAAAGAATTGTTTCCAACCAATGTTATAGATAAAAAAAAAAAAATATATATATATACAAATTTATACTGGAAATCTGTCCGGGTTTTAGCACACTGCTCTTTTTGTATATATAAAAAAAAAATTGAACAATTATCGATTTTTAGCACAAGATTAAAAGAATTGTTTCCAACCAATGTTATAGATAAAAAAATAAAATATATATACAAATTTATACTGGAAATCTGCCCGGGTTTTAACACTCTGCCCTATTTTTTGTATATAAAAATTGAAAAATAAAAGTTATTAGGGTGGCATACAAATTTACCAAAGATTTAGCGTTCTACCTTTCTTATCTAAATCTGTTCTGAAGGAATTCAAAACAACAGGATCGAGTTGAAAAAGGCCTTTGCTTATGTTGAAGTTATTTGTTAGTTGGATAATGGCACACTCAAGAATATTTCTATTAACAATGTTGCTGGAGTGAAATAAAACTGAAGCATTATTCCAATCAATACAGTGGGATAACTCTGACAAATGGACAAAAAGGGCACTGGACAACTGTCCTGTTCTAACGGAATATTGATGCTGTTTTATACGTGTGTGCAAATCCTTTCCCGTCTGACCTATGTAAAAGGAATCACATTGTTTACAACCAATTTTATAGATAATGCCTGAATTATTGGTAGGGCTATTTTTTACTATGATATTTTTCACAATATTGTTATATGAAAATACTACATTAATATCCAAAAGTTTAAATACATTAGCAATGCCTAAAAAGCCCAGGAAAAATGGAAGTACTAAAATATTTTTTTGACAAAGTACGAGTGTTATTATTGACGCGATAGAAAGTTCGTTTTGCCTTGTTGAGACAAGATTCCATAAACGCAGATGGATAACACAGATCACTTCCAATACCGTTGATTTTTTCTAATTCGGCATCGATGTATTCCGGACTGGCGATCCTAAGGGCGCGGAGAAACATTGAAGAAAAAATGGCCTTCTTAGTGGGGGTGTCATGTCCCGAGTAAAAGTGTACGTAGGACAAATTGTTTTTTTTTCCGATAGATACTAAACTTAAAACCTGGGCTTTCCCTATGTACACGCACATCCAAAAATGGGATTGAATTGTCTTGTTCCACTTCCAAGTAAACTTAATAGAGGGACTTGATCATTTAACTGAAGGAGGAAGTTATCCAGGTCACGATTCATGGGCCAGATACACAAAATATCATCGACGTACCGCAACCAAGGGATGCCAACCCCAGGATTCTCGGAATGTAAGTAATTTCGAAAAACTCCATATAAATATTGGAGAGGAGGGGCGACAAGGGGTTGCCCATGGCCATCCCAAAAACTTGTTGATAATACTCGTTATTGAAAGTGAATTTACAGTCTTTGATGCAAAGCTTAATAAGTTCCAAAACAATGTGTGAAGGTAGTGGCAGGTCATACTTATGTAATTCTTGGAGAGAAAGTCAAGCATATCGTCAAACGGCACTCTTGTAAACAATGAACAAACATCAAAACTGATCAATCTATCGTTAGTTTCAGTACGTGCATTATTCAATTTTTCAGTAAGATCCATGGAATTTTTTACATGTGAATCAGAGATAGTTCCGAGAATGGGGGACAAGACTTTGACAAGCCATTTGGAGAGTTTATAAGTAATAGAGCCCACCGAGCTAATAATAGGGCGCATAGGGTTGCCAGGTTTGTGGGTTTTAATGAGACCGTAAAGGTAGGGCAGAGAAGGTGAAGTGGACATGAAAAGCGGAATTAAGTCCTTATGATCTTTGAGAATGCGTTTCAAGCCACTATTAAATGGTATGTCCTTTTTTATTGTTAAAAAACCTTCGGCTTTACAAATTTGTTACAGTCTCGCTTGTTTTGAAAAACAGTGTAATCTCCCTCAGTATTTGTTTAACATAGTTAAAGGCCTCGTTTATAGTGCGGCGAATAGTAATTACGAAGATAACTTTCCTAAACGTTTTCGCAATAGCCTCTCACAATTAAAAAAAGATGGGGAGCTCCATATTACTAAAGCAGACAAGGCTAACACCATAGTTATTATGGACAAAGTGGACTACATCAGAAAGATGAACGAGCTTCTCCAGGACCCCGCCACATACAGCAAACTTAGGAAGAACCCGCAGGATGACGTCATCAAATCATTTAATAGTGGCTTGAAACGCATTCTCAAAGATCATAAGGACTTAATTCCGCTTTTCATGTCCACTTCACCTTCTCTGCCCTACCTTTACGGTCTCATTAAAACCCACAAACCTGGCAACCCTATGCGCCCTATTATTAGCTCGGTGGGCTCTATTACTTATAAACTCTCCAAATGGCTTGTCAAAGTCTTGTCCCCCATTCTCGGAACTATCTCTGATTCACATGTAAAAAATTCCATGGATCTTACTGAAAAATTGAATAATGCACGTACTGAAACTAACGATAGATTGATCAGTTTTGATGTTTGTTCATTGTTTACAAAAGTGCCGTTTGACGATATGCTTGACTTTCTCTCCAAGAATTACATAAGTATGACCTGCCACTACCTTCACACATTGTTTTGGAACTTATTAAGCTTTGCATCAAAGAGTGTAAATTCACTTTCAATAACGAGTATTATCAACAAGTTTTTGGGATGGCCATGGGCAACCCCTTGTCGCCCCTCCTCTCCAATATTTATATGGAGTTTTTCGAAATTACTTACATTCCGAGAATCCTGGGGGTTGGCATCCCTTGGTTGCGGTACGTCGATGATATTTTGTGTATCTGGCCCATGAATCGTGACCTGGATAACTTCCTCCTTCAGTTAAATGATCAAGTCCCCTCTATTAAGTTTACTTGGAAGTGGAACAAGACAATTCAATCCCATTTTTGGATGTGCGTGTACATAGGGAAAGCCCAGGTTTTAAGTTTAGTATCTATCGGAAAAAACAAACAATTTGTCCTACGTACACTTTTACTCGGGACATGACACCCCCACTAAGAAGGCCATTTTTTCTTCAATGTTTCTCCGCGCCCTTAGGATCGCCAGTCCGGAATACATCGATGCCGAATTAGAAAAAATCAACGGTATTGGAAGTGATCTGTGTTATCCATCTGCGTTTATGGAATCTTGTCTCAACAAGGCAAAACGAACTTTCTATCGCGTCAATAATAACACTCGTACTTTGTCAAAAAAATATTTTAGTACTTCCATTTTTCCCGGGCTTTTTAGGCATTGCTAATGTATTTAAACTTTTGGATATTAATGTAGTATTTTCATATAACAATATTGTGAAAAATATCATAGTAAAAAATAGCCCTACCAATAATTCAGGCATTATCTATAAAATTGGTTGTAAACAATGTGATTCCTTTTACATAGGTCAGACGGGAAAGGATTTGCACACACGTATAAAACAGCATCAATATTCCGTTAGAACAGGACAGTTGTCCAGTGCCCTTTTTGTCCATTTGTCAGAGTTATCCCACTGTATTGATTGGAATAATGCTTCAGTTTTATTTCACTCAGCAACATTGTTAATAGAAATATTCTTGAGTCTGCCATTATCCAACTAACAAATAACTTCAACATAAGCAAAGGTCTTTTTCAACTCGATCCTGTTGTTTTGAATTCCTTCAGAACAGATTTAGATAAGAAAGGTAGAACGCTAAATCTTTGGTAAATTTGTATGCCACCCTAATAATTTTTGTTTTTCAATTTTTATATACAAAAAATAGGGCAGAGTGCTGAAACCCGGGCAGATTTCCAGTATAAATTTGTATATATATTTTATTTTTTTTATCTATAACATTGGTTGGAAACAATTCTTTTAATCTTGTGCTAAAAATCGATAATTGTTCAATTTTTTTTTTTTTTTATACAAAAAGAGCAGAGCGCTAAAACCCGGGCAGATTCCAGTATAAATTTGTATATATATTTTATTTTTTTATCTATAACATTGGTTGGAAACAATTCTTTTAATCTTGTGCTAAAAATCGATAATTGTTCAATTTTTTTTTTTTATACAAAAAGAGCAGTGCTAAAACCCGGACAGATTTCCAGTATAAATTTGTGTATATATATATATATTTTTTTTTTTATCTATAACATTGGTTGGAAACAATTCTTTTAATCTTTGCTAAAAATCGATAGTTTTTCCTTATAAATTTGTGTGCCCCCTTCCACAATCCTTAATTTTGTTTTTCCGTTTATTGTACCTATATATATATATATATATATATTTTTTTTTTCTGTAACCTATATATAGGTTGTAACTCTTTATGTACTTCAGTGTTCCTGAGGATGTCATTAGACGAAAGCGCTTGAGCACCATCTGTGTTTCCTTTCCTTCGTGGTTTTATTCATCATATATATATATATATATATCACGTCATCCCATAAGTAATGTCGTTTTTTACGATATATTAAGTTTAAACTAGTCCTACTCGGTTTAAGCATAAATTTTCCGAAGGTTATATCTAAGAGGAGATCTATCGTGTTTCGCTACATACTTTACAGACCTTGACCAGTGAAGACGTGTGTTTTGCTTTATGTGAACCCCTCATAAACATGGCGGTATCAGAAGAGCATATCGGGCATATAATGCTTTACGAGTTTAAAAAAGGGAATAGTGCTACTGAAGCAACGCGAAACATTCAGGAAGTTTATGGCAACGATATTCTGCATGTGAGGAAATGTCAAAGATGGTTTCAAAAGTTTAGGAATGATGACTGCTGTTTGACAGATGCAGCACGCTCTGGAAGCCCTGCTGAGTTTGATGATGACCTGCTGTTAGCCGCACTTGAAGAAGACTGTTCAACAACTGTCGAAGAATTGGCCCAGAAACTCAATTCATCCCCGTCCACCATCCATCAACATTTGCAACAACACGGGAAAGTGCCTAAGTTAGGAAAATGGGTGCTACATGAATTGTCGGTCGACAATCTGAGGATGCGGGTAAACATTAGCACAGCTCTTCATTCCCGTGAACTCCAAGATCCGTTTCTGCACCGTTTAGTGACTGGTGATGAAAAGTGGATACTATACCAGAATGTTAAGCGCCGTCGACAGTGGGTTTGTGCCGGAGAACCAGCGACACCACAGCCAAAACCAAATCTTCACCCTCGGAAGGTGTTGCTTAGTGTTTGGTGGGATAAAGGTGGTGTAATACACTTTGAAATCTTACCACACAACCAAACAATCACCGCTCAAGTCTACTGTCAACAACTGGATCGATTGAACACTGCACTAAAAGAAAAGAGACCTTCTTTGGTTAATCGGAAAGGAATTGTGTTCCACCACGACAACGCACGTCCTCATACCGCTCGGATCACTTCTGCAAAAATTGAGGGGCTTGGGTGGGAAAAACTTCCACATCCTCCATATTCTCCAGACCTTGCGTCTTCAGATTATCATCTCTTCAGGAGTCTGCAAAACTATCTTGACGAGAAACAGTATACTTCTTTAGATGACCTGCACACCAGTCTTTGTACGTTTTTTGCCTCAAAACCGCCTGAATTTTATAAACATGGCATTGAAAAGCTTGTAGGACGTTGGCAGAGTGTCATTGATTCCGATGGAAAATATATACTAGATTAAAAAGTTTCAGTTGATTTTTTTTCCTTCATATTCCGATCTAAAAAACGACATTACTTATGGGATGACCTGATATATATATATGCGAGAGAGAGAGAGAGAGAGAGAGAGCGAGAGACCTTCGGTTTTTCGTTTTTTATATGATAATAAAAATCAATAAATAATAAATTTATTGAATTAATATATTGAGAATAGTGTTGCTTTTCCCGTTCCATTACACTGTGTAACACTGATTCTGTTTATATAGAATTTTTTATGTTTTTATATGCATTTGTGGGCGCTGAGTCCAAATCTGGCCTTGGTTTGTGTGTATCATCAATGGTTTCAGAGATAATCCATTTTTCATGTTTTACCAGTATAATGTTATTATGGGCGCAGCAATATCAGAATAATCAGGAATTGTTGAGAACAATCCGGATGTTTGTTGACAGTTTCTTGCTCTAGAAATTGTCCGAAACTTCCACTGTGCTATATAAAGAAGAGCGCAGAGTCTGAGAAGTCAGTAAGTGTGATCACACAAAGAAAGCAGGTTGTTTGTCTGATGGTTACCAGCACTGAGGTAGTGTTTCTGTGATTCTCTGTGCTGACGATTTGAGTGTTATCGATCCTTTTTTATTGCGAACATTATTTCAGTGTTGTGAATACATCTTTTTTCTGGAATCTGTAATCTGTTGCAGATTTAATAACTCTTCTCTCTATATCTGCAGGTTATGATTAATGTAGTACAGTTTGGTAAAGAGAATGGCAACAAGAGCTTCTAAACACTCGCCGGATATATTCTGCTACGTTGTGGGTATTACATAGGCTCCAAGCAAATATCGCACAAGATTGTGAAAGGCACCAAGTTCTGGATCACGTATCGGCTCTATTTTGGCATGCCTATGGGTGACCAAGATAAGCCCTGGGCACCCCATGTGATCTGTGGAAGCTGCCGCTCCACACTTGAAGGGTGGCTGCGGGGAGTACGCAAGGCAATGCCCTTTGCGGTACCCAGAATATGGAGAGAACCAAAGAGCCACCACGACGATTGCTACTACTGCATGGTAGATGTTTCTAAGTACAGGAAAGTTAAAGGAAGGCAGACTCTTCAGTATCCAAGCATAGCGTCGTCCATAGTTCCTGTACCACATGGCAAAGGTCTTCCAATACCACGTCCACCAGAACAGGTATCTATCCATTACTTTACCTTCTGTATTTACAGACTGTGGGTCATCATTATGTGTCGATTTTTCTTAGTGCTGATGCTCTTCTACATATATAGCTATGCCTATATTTTGTTTCTTTGCTTTGCAGGTTGAAAATGAGAATGCAGCTAGCTCATCTGAGATGTCGGCTGGTGAGGACAGTCATAATGAAGAATATACAGTAACTTTCAGTACAAACCCTCACTTTCCAAATCAGAGGGAATTTGGACGACTTAATTAGAGATTTGTGTATGACGAAATCAGGGTCTGAGCTTCTGACCTCCAGACTCAAAGAGTGGAATTTGCTTGGAGAAGACTGCAAGAGCACTGTATACCGAAAGCGGCATGAAGAGTTTGCAAGGTTCTACGATGTCAATGGCTCTCTTTGTTGTTGCAGCGAGGTTAATGGTCTATTCACAGCTATTGGGTTAACACATATACCCTCAGAGTGGCGCCTGTTTATTGACAGTTCAACTCGGAGTTTAAAAGCTGTTCTACTCCACAATGGGAACAAATATCCATCTATACCAGTTGCACATTCTGTTCAAATGAAAGAGGACTATGAAAATGTCAAACAACTGCTCACTCAAATCAGGTATGAACAATATAACTGGGACGTGTGTGGTGATTTCAAAATGATTGGTTTCCTGTTAGGTTTACAAGGAGGGTTTACTAAATATTCATGTTTTCTTTGCCTGTGGGATAGCAGGGCTTCAACTGAGCACTATAAAACAGTTCAGTGGCCTCCACGTGAAGGACTGCAACCAGGAAAGTACAATGTACTCAGGGAAACTCTTCTGAAGCCTGACATAGTTCTGCTACCACCTCTCCATATTAAGTTGGGTCTAATTAAGCAGTTTGTAACTGCATTAGACTGAGGCCAAAGTCAAGGCTGGCATCTTTGTACAGTAGGACCACAAGTCAAGGCGCTGTTGAATTCAAAGAACCTTGAAGCCAAGATGACTCCGATCGAAAAAGAGGCTTGGTGTGCTTTCCGTGATGTGGTTCGTGGGTTTTTAGGCAACCATAAAGCACCAAACTATAAGGAGTTAGTGTCAAACTTGATTAAGTGCTATACTGTAGCAAAATGGGGTGCCGTATGTCTTTAAGATTACACTATCTGCATTCACATCTAGACTTTTTTCGTGATAACCTGGGCGATGTGATTGAAGAACATGGCGAAAGATTCCATCAAGATAGTCAAACGATGGAGAAAAGGTACCAGGGCCAGTGGGATGCTTCCATGATGGGAGACTACGTATGGTCGCTGATCAGAAAGGATAAGAATGTTCATACGCGGAAGTCGCGTTCTTCAGTGCATTTTTAAGGAACGCACACTGCATAACGAGGCTTGTTATTCTCTTATCGGTTCTCCTCATGATATATATTATATCCTTTGCACCATTTTGGGTTTGTCAAACAATTTTGGCTCAATAAACATTAATTTCCAATAGTGTTTTTATTTTCAGAAAATATTTACGTTAGCCTTCTTTATATACTTTGCCATATGAAAAGTGTGATAACCTATATTTTTGAAACGGTTGATGATAGAGCAAAACCAATATCATTTTTGGAATCAGCGCCCCGAAATCATTAAGAAACGACAGAAAAATCACAATAAACAGAAAAAGTTTCAAATTTTGTTACCCAGTGTTATGTAAAGATGACACACGTTCTGGTATTCCATTGGTGAACTTTGCCATTTGTTCTTGAGAATAATCATGGTGGTGTCTATTCACTTCTGTCAACCCCACTGTGTGTGCGTATATATATATATATATATATATATATATATGAAAATTATTTCACGAAAGTAACACGTGAAAAATATTTATGATGAATAAAACCACGAAGGAAAGGCACACAAAATGGTGCTCAAGCGCTTTCGTCTCAGTGTTCCTGAGGATGTCATTAGACGAAAGCGCTTGAGCACCATTTTGTGTTTCCTTTCCTTCGTGGTTTTATTCATCATATATATATATATATATAACGAGTTTTTATGAAAACTTTATTATATATGAACTGTGCGTTATAACTGCGTAGGTAAAATGTAAAGGGTAATCTGGTTTTCAGCAGGTTTGTTAAATACGTGGGAAGAAATAACTGGGATGGTTTCCCGGTGCCTTCTTCAATAGGTAAATCTGTGTTGTACTTTAGCCCAACTGAAGTTGATACGCCGGCTTCACCGGGATTCGAACCCAGAGACAGTGGATTCCTTCACTCGACAAAGAAATTAACGTCTTTAACGAGGGTGGCATGGTTACATATAAAATGACAACGCCATCTTTGTAAATTTTCTTACAAATGTTCCTCCGCTAATATGAGACTCGAGGTTTTACACTGAACTTCGATGGAGAGGTATGGAACCAAAAACCAGGTCCCTGTCTTCCATTAATTATGCCTGCAACGTTAGGATTTAATCTCATAAATCTGTCGAAAATCTTCTTGAATTAGGCCAAGTTAATTACCTAATCCTCTCCATGATTTTCATTTTTCATTCAAGCAATGATTTACTTTATAACTTTTAAGTGAGAAACGAATCCAATTTTAATGGAATTCCTCTTTATCAGCGGAAGTGTCAAAATAGAAAACTCCACTAATGGTTACTCTGAAGACGGGAGAGATTATTATTATTAATGTTGAGAACTTGTTTTAAAACTTTAAAACAAAACTTCAACGAGTAATTTAAATATAATTAAGAATAGAGGAAAAAATATAAAGATGATTCATAAACTATCGTACCTAGAAACCTAGGCTATACAACACTGTAGCCTACCCATTTCGTATAATATATGATACATTCGAACCAGCGATTGATACTGTTATTAATGGCAACCAAGGAGCCTATTACAAAAAGCATATTACTACACATTAATTAATATACATTACATTGTCTTTGTAGCCCCCTGCATTAGATCGAAAGAAATAATCATTTCAATAATTAGATTTCAGATCACCAAATTTCGAAAAGAACCGAAGAGAACTACACGCAAGAGAACGAGGGAGAGAAAAAAATATAAATTTTATTCACAATCTATTTTCTTTCTATCTCAATAAATGAGAGTTTTTCACCACATTACGCCATCTATGGAGAACATGAACCAACTACTAAATATCTGCACCATTAATCATTATTTATTAAAACGAACGAGAATATTATGACTTGCACGACCCGTATTAATGATTTTTTTTCCATATTCGAACGACTTTATTTTTCATAAAGGCGTTAGGGCTTAAGTGCTAGTTTCTATATCTAGTTTTCACAGAACTGAAATATAATTCTCAGAAAAATAAATACTGTACTACTGTACTAGAAAGGTTAATTACAGAGACATGAATCAGAGACGTGGCACGCAGTTATATCATAAGTTATATCATAAATAATAATAATTATGTATTATAATAATAATAATTCATTAGGTGAACATAATAAATTTATATAAATCTCTGTTACTTAATTAAGAAATTCGAAGAATTTTGCAGATTTTCCAACAATTGGCCTACAAGAAGGTTAACTAAAAGCTCTTATTCGTGATGATAAAGGTAGAATACGCCATCTAGCGTCACAGCCATGAACCAAAATAAGCGGGATCAAATTATTTTTTCCCATGAAAAATTACAGCGAAGTTACACTATAAATTAATTTTCACGTCACACATCATGACACAATAATCCTACTAAATTTAAATAAACTTCGTTATCTTTATAAACTACAATTACAGTCTAAAAATTCAGGGGTTTTCAAACTGTGTTCCGCGAGAACTTGATGGGGTTCCGTGGGGGCATGTCATGAGAGACTGAGAAAGAGAGAGAGATAAGATAAAATAATATCAACTGGCATGGATGAATTTACGATATATATTCTGCGAATTCAGTGACTGTGTTTTGAAAGGCGTAGGCAAAGAGAGAGTGGGCGAGAGAGAAAATTTTAATTCAAACGATGAGATATGCAGAATAAGTGTTGCCCTCTCGCAGCCACAGTAAGAAACAGGAGCCAATTTTGTAAACAAAACACAGCTGATGACCACAAGCACTGGTCTGATTGATTTGGTGAGTTTTTCTATGCTTTTAGGTTTAGTTTTCTCAGTTCACGGAAGTTATGATCACAGTAATGTAATATTGAACTTTTATCCAAAGAAAAGCAATCACATCCGAGTCATTGAACATTTATTTGTTTGATTAACTATTAAAATTACTCCTCAATAACTGTAAAATTCCTCTTTTAATTATTTTGCATTGAAAACTTTAATTTTACAATAAACATGATATTTTTTATACTTATAATTTCTTTTATGCTGAGAGTAATGTGGGGAGGGGAATTTAAAATAAATAGGTCAATAAAAGTAAATTGCCTTTTTTTCTTGTAAATTTCTGAACTTGTATATTTTTTTCTTTTGTGAAATTCATATAACTGTATATGTAAATTTCGTAAATTACATAAATAAACTGCAGTGAGCATAAATTGTTTTATTATCATTTGCCTTGTATCGTTAAAATTTTACCTGTTGGACAAGGTTTCGTGAATTTTTTTTTTTTAATAAAGGTTCGGTGGCTTCAAAAAGCTTGAAAAACTCTGGCTCTAAATAACTGATGCAAAAACAAAATTAACCCCTCAAACTTCCAAAGCTTTAAGTTTAAATCGGCCTAAATTGTGTGTATACGGGCACTTAGTCTCTACATAAGGTTAACATATGACTAATTACATTGAATTATTTTATCCCATCATCATCATCATCATCTATTATTAAATAATTTTAAATTTTAAAAGGACCCATTATGTAAATTTCATTACGATACCTACCAAAATTTTAAAAAAATCAAAGCTAAAGGCCATAGGTATGATAACATGTACCTAAACAAGTATTTTGCAGAGACTAGGAAAGATTTCTACATAAGCCCTCAAATAGTTTAATTTTATTTTAAGATACATATACTGTAGATAGAAGCAGGGCCGGATTAACCATTATTAGGCTAATAAAGGTGTAGCCTTAGGCTCTCATATTTTTAGGCCCTAATCTTTATATCATAAACCCTAAATCTTTGTAACAAGGTTGGCTAAGTAAGATCATATATAATTGCATAACTATATCTTCAGAGGTGGAAAATAAGAGTTTTTAGTTTGAGTTAAGTTTTTTTTATACGTTATTATATCTAATGGTGTATTATTGTCGATATGTACGAACGATTTTCATCCATTTTGTATGACTGGCTTTAAAGGGTTAATCTGTTTCCGAAATTGTTTTTCAGACATTGAGAATTTGGAACTAGCGTAATGATCATTCAGCATGTAGAAGAAAGGGGGATGTTTTGTTTGATATCGCAGTTTAAAGCCAGGAAGGAAGAAATTCTGTTTGAATTGTATGCTGTTTTCGCCGTTTGTTTGTTTTTTTAATACACAGCTTTGATTTTTGTTTGTTGTTAAATTTGGATAAATATACTTTTCTATTTGTTTGAAAATTTTATGAATTATATACAATATATAGTACATATATAGGCCCTTCCCTCTTATTAGCCTTAGGCCTCTCACAGCCTTAATCCGGCCCTGGATAGAAACTATAAGTATAGACCGTCGGCGTAATTTCCGCATAGATTTATTATAGCTATACACTTCCACTACTTCCAATCGAATCTGAGCAATTATTTGCGTGTAGCAAATAGGGAATAAGTTAATAAATTCGAGATGATACCGCGAGTGTACGCAATATATACAACCAGCCACTCAAATGGAGTTCAGTAAATAACTAACTTTTATATCAAAAGTTGTGAAGAAAAGAAACTCAGTATTTATTTATTTATTTATTTATTCATCCCTACAAAGGAGTTCCGCTTGACAGCGCTGCACCTGAGGCATATACGAATAAAACGGTTTATAGTGGCTATTGCGAGCCAAAACTTTTTACTCTTTTTCTTCATTTACTAAAGATAGATAACGGAAGCCGTATAAAGTTATTCCAACCTTTAAGCAGCTAAAAAGAATTTAATAGCGTTGAAAGTGATACTGAAATTCTGAGGATCCATTTTAGGAAACCAGATGAGAAAAATGAGGGCTTCATATTGTCATCCAAAGGGTCCCAATAAATAAATAAATTCCAAGGAGTGTGTAACATTTCAAGATGTTTCACATAAGGTAAAAACAGCGTGCGTCGAGCTACCTATATTATATATAGCTCACTGGCAATATTAAATATTGACATTAACAAGTTTCATTTTAAAAAAATTTAAAAATTATCAAAATGAACTTGTAAAATTATAATGCAACCATGGCTGACTGATATTTGACCTCTCATCGTAAAACAAAACAATTTGACCAAAAAAGACCTTCCTACTGACGAACTGAGAGCCTCTATAAACTATGTCACTTGCTGAAGAATGTAGCTTATAGACGTTGCTACTAACCTAAAAATACTGCCACCACGACATTATATATACAGGGCGTCCCAAAAAAATGTATACACACTTTAAATAATTATAAAGGCAGTGTTTATTAAAATACATTTCATTTTCAAAATGTAATAGAATCTACAGACATTATTTAATTGTTTTGTCAACGCCTGTTTTCAAACTGACGTCCGTTCTGGTCCAGGCACTGCTGATAACGCGAAGCAATGGAATCGCAAACATCACGAAACATTTCGTTTGGTATTTGTGTGCATTCTCGTTCAATGGCTGCTCTCAATTCAGCGACTGTTGCAGGTTTTATAGCGTAGACTTTGTCTTTTAAGTATCCCCATAAAAAAAAGTCTAGTGGTGTGAGGTCTGGTGAACGCGGAGGGTTTCTACGAAACCCCTTCGTCCAATCCACATCCACATCGTGCCAAGTACCACTCGCAATACTCCACTTCGGTCCGGATCATCTTTATTAATAGCATGGACTAATCTTGGAATGTAACTTTTCCATTGACAGCGCTTCAAAATGCGTTGGACAGATGATTCTGAAATTCCTACCTCACGACTCGCTTGCCGCACAGATTTTCTTGGACTTTGGTGATACGTTTCCAGTACTCTTTCTTGCTTTGTGGGGCTTGTCGATGTCCGTGGTCTTCCGGAACGCTTCTTGTGGACATTCTGAACAGTTCCATCGGCTTCAAACTTATCTCTAATTCGAGTGATGGTACGTCGCGTTGGTAGATCTGTTTGAAACTCAGGCTCCTAAACTGTCTTTGCACTTCAACTGCGTTTTCACACTTCCAGTATCATTTTAGAATGAATTTCCTTTGTTCAAAGCTTAGTCTGACTGCCATTATTAATTCTAATGGGTTTAACTTGGAAAGAAAGAAACATCAATTGAGCTATCAGCTGTTAAAGTGTGTATACATTTTTTTGGGACGCCCTGTATATATATATATATATATATATATATATATATTTAGGGTGCTTTTAAAAACTGAAAGTGTGAATTTCGGGTCACGGAACCCCGCAAATTATGAGGTTCCGGGAGCAAATAAAGCACATGATTTTTTGGAAAATCATCAAATATTTAGAGGTTGCCCAAAGACCCCAAAGTTTTACCCATATGCTCATTTATTTATGCGCCCTTTTTAAGTCACTTCTAGTGTTTATTAACCCATTGATACACAGCGTCCCCAAAATTAGAAATTGCATTTGTCAATTGCGTTCTGATAATCCATATTTCTTTACTTCAGTATACCAACAAATGAATTTTCTTTAATTCTAAATCGTTTTCTCTTAATTACTCACGTCTTTCATGCATTTACGTAATGGTGGCCAAGAAGCATCACAGTTCTCATAACGGTAAGTGTTATTTAAATAATTCATATATTTCAAACGTTTTTTTTACTTAGCACTGTAATGGATGGTATTATGAATTGTTTGTAAGTATAATGACTTGTTTTACCGGCAATATTTTTGTTTCCAAAAATAGTTATAAGGTTTAATTTTTATGCGTATAAAATTTTGGACGCTCTCTGCTTCAGCGTATTGCAATCATCTTTTTTCGCATCGTCTGAGTGAAATAGTGTAGTGTACCGTAGATTATTTTAAATTTATATATGGATTGGATATACTGTAAATGGTTATGTATGCATGATTTCGCAAAATTATTATAATTTTAATACATATTGTGTTCATGGGTTATCAGCCAATCATTGTTTGAACACAGATTACGGTTACAAAGAGGGTGGCTTATTTCTACACATTTTCCTGAGGTACTTTATCCATGAATGGGTTAAATTAACTTACCAATTTCACTGTTTTGTCTTATTCACAGATAACTGGTGAAAAATGGCGGCATGTACAAGATCGAAGAAATCAATCTGGCTTGTTGGGTCATCAAGTCCTACTATTGCCGGTCAGCAATTACCTTCAAGAGGTGATGTATTGAAGTACCTTTTCCATCTCCACAATGAAGAGAAGAAATCCTTAGCTGAGAGTGTGTCCTCGACATCACAAGCCATCATTGAAATCTGGGTGACAGAAGGTTTACCGACGAAACATCCGCACGACGTCAAGAAGCACGTCCGGAAATTGCATGACGAATGGCAGGGTTTGAAGAAGAGAATTTCGCGGAAAACGAAGACCAATTTGGACAACCAGGCTGCGTTCAGGTCAAGCTTGAACAACCTTTTCGACATTGGTCACCAAAATGCCCTAAATCTTATCAAAATTCAGGAGGACAAGGACTTCCTGCTTGCTCAAAGGGAGGAAGGTCTGAGAGGAAGGATTGGAAATGTCGACAAGAAGATTGCCAAAAAAGTCGCAAGGGCCCAAGAAAGAACTGCTCAGGAATTGAAGCGGAAAGACAGGCATGTGCAGGAAATGGAAGAAATCTCTGCTACCGTTGTTATGGAAACCTCATCGTCAGCGTCATCAAGTGAGGAAACAAGTCCCGAAAGAAAGCCAGTTACATCGTCGGCTCCAAAACATCGCCGTGGGACGACGGCAATCAGTTCGGAGGTCGCTGCGGCATTGGACCGCACGCGGATGAGCGACAGGGCAGCTGCTCGTGTTCTCATCCCCTTTGGCATGCAAATGGGTCAGGACATAAGTGAGATGTGCCTCAGTCCAAGTGCTATTCGGGCCAGCAGATCCAGGTACAGATCAGCCCACGAAGCAGAGGTGAGAGCTTCCTACAAGCCTGAATGCCCTCTTGTTCTTCACTGGGATGGAAAACTTATGGCAGACTTAATGGGAAGAGACAAAATCGACCGTTTAGCCATCTTAGTTACTGGGGATGGGATGAGCAAGATTCTAGCCATCCCCAAACTCCCAGACTCCAAGGCAGAAAGGACAGCAATCGTCATCATCGAAACCATCGAAAACTGGGATCTTGGCCAGAAGATCAAAGCTCTTTGCTTTGACACGACAGCCACCAACACCGGCATCCATGGAGGAGTGTGTGTGCGAGTAGAGCAGGCTCTCGGGCGTGAAATGATTTACTTTGCGTGTCGACATCACGTGCTGGAACTGCTGCTTGAAGCAGTATTTTCTTTCCTTGTTGGAGACCTTTCCAAAGGACCTGAGATTACGATTTTCCAGAGCTTCCGTAATGTTTGGCCGCAACTGAAATTGAATGACTACTCCACTGCCGCGGACGAAGAGGACACGGCTGCAGTGATCAGTCCCTGGGCCGAGAAGATGATTCATGAAGCAAATGACCTTCTGAAAGTGAAGCATCCCAGAGATGACTACAAAGAGCTTCTTGAACTTGTAGTCATTTTCTTGGGAGGAGTACCTCACGGACGTCGGAGTCCTGTGTTCATGGCTCCAGGGGCTTTGCACCGAGCACGGTGGATGGCGCGTGGAATTTACTCTTTCAAGATTTGGATGTTCAGATACCAGTTCACGATGCACATGAACCAATGTCCTTCAACATCTCGTGGAGCAAGTAGCAGTGACCGCCTGATTTCTGGGTTGCGGGACTTCTGTCTCTTCGTTGCTCAAGATTACGTCCTTCCGTGGTTCAGCAAGAGAAGCAGCAAGCGCTCCACGAAGCGACTTAGCCCCTTCATTCAAAAGTTGCAAAACACCAACGCCGCTGGGTACAAGAGTTTTAATCGGCATCTCTGGTACCTCAATGAGGTAAACGTGGGCCTTGCACTATTCGATCCTGTAGTCGATGATGATGAGAAGCGGAAAATGGTAGAGAATATGAATTCCGTTGAAGGGTCAGAATCTCCCCCCCGACGAGTCTGGATTCCAGATCCAAGAGGAAAGACCCTGGCAGACTTTTGCTCTTCCAATACGTACAATCTGTTCACCCTTCTAGATCTTCCGGTCGATTTCCTGCAAAAGGATCCATCAAACTGGGAAAACACACACCAGCTTTGGTTCAGCAAAGATCAGGGTGGATTCCTTAAATGTAGTGAATGATGCAGCAGAGCGAGGCATAGCATTGATTCAAGAATTCACGAAGGCTGGAAGGACTCGGAACGAAGAGCAGATGCAGTTCATGATTCAAATCGTCGAAGAACATCGTAAAGTCTTGCCGACAGCCTCCAAAGCCACTTTGATGAAAAAATGAACGCCAACACTCGAGGTGTCATGTACTTTAATCGTTAATTATGAATTTAGTGAATATACTCACACGATATATTTGTTCTGAATACTTATTGGAGATGTATATTGGAGATGCAATTTATCATTTAAACTGAGAATTAAAATTTCCATTGCCCTATAAATTGAAAATACCTATCAGCTGTGGGCAACCTCTAAATGATGTTGGATTACAAAGAAATTTTGCCTGTTCTGTTTTCTCATGTATCCCACAAAATAAAGGGTTCCGCTCCCTTGCATTTTCATTTCGCATTTTTCACCATATACCATAAACACACACATATATATACATATATACTATATATATATATATATATATATATGGCACCAAAGAGCAACAGACTGGCTGGTTGTTTATTTAAGAAGGGAGTTAAAATGGAGAAAATAAAGAGAGTGAAAATTGAAAGCAAAGAAGTGAGAATCCGAATGAAAATTCCACAATACTTTTATGCCTTAATGAATGCTTCTAACTTGGGGTTTAAGGCAAGATAAGCATGTAGCCTCTTTTTAAAGGATTCAACCGAATTACTTTGAATTACGTCGGCTGGCAATCCATTCCACAAATAACTATACGACTGAAGAAAAATGCTCAGCTCGTTAGAATTAGAATGTTTACCACTAATTTGAAACTATTCCCGCGAGTTCTACCTGCATTTGTGAAGGTGAAATAGTTTCGGCGTCGTTATCAAAACCTGGAGTTTAATAAGATTAATTTTTACCTTGGGGGGGGGGGGGGGGGGGGGGTAAAATCTAAAAATATTAATAAAGCAATTGATTAAATAACAGAGAGGAAATATAATTAATGAACATACATTTTATAGAGAGTATCATAGTCAAACTGAAACAGATAAAATATTATCCGCGGTCCACCAATGCCCAAGACCGACTGACAGATCTGGGAACCATTGTAATTGAAAGCCAGTTAGCCCGTACTTTAAATTTCATCAGAATCATTTACCACTTTGCTAGAGAGAAGGCAAAGAAAGTACGCTTCTAATTATGAAAATCTTGCAGTAAACAATTGTCTTGTCTGCATCGACTGGTACTGCATTTGTAAATTGTATGATGATAGAATTAATATAATTGATTCGAAAAATAAAATGGTCATTTTCTTCCGAGTTGTTTATTCATACTGTATGCTTTGAATAGTGACTTGGACATATAATCAGTTTGTTTGTTATGTACACAAAAAAAACATTCATAATAAAATACTGAGTAAAAAGAGGGGCCCCATACCAATCCTTCCCCGGGGCAGCTCTCGGCGGCCCTACCTTTGGCCAAAAGAATTTCAGTTTCACTAATGGTAAAATCGCAAAGCATGACTGCGGAAGCGGGAATGCTGCTCATATTTTCTTTAGTAAACACGGAAGAGAAAAATTTATTTGAAACTTCCGTCATTTGTAAGCAGTGGTGGCAAAAAGTAATCGATTACAAGTAAAAATTACTGATGTCTGAAAAGTAACAAAGTATAGAGTAGAAATTACTTCGGATTTTTTCCAAATGGATGACCCCACGGGAATTAGCTAAAAACAGAAATAATATTTTTTTCATGGAGAAATGCGCAGAAGGTAAAATAAAATGAAATAAAGAGAACTAGTTTGCCACGTGCATGACGGTTTTCATGGTAACTAGCATTTTGGTATTCAGTTTCGCACAGTTTGCGTCGAATTCTAATCAATTTTCAGTCACTTATGAAGGAAGCTTCATTGACAATCGGAAACCATGTCGGATACGTGTAATTTGCAGTGGTTATTTGAAAACATCAAAACCGAATATGATGCCGCCAAATTCTTGGAAGACTATGGAATAATTCCAGCAAATAAAATACGCAGAAAGAAGCATCAAATGAATTTAAAACCAAAAGATAACACCATTGTATGGCGCTGCAGCAGAAAAAACAGCCGTAAAGAGGATGCATCTGTTCGAAAAAATACATGGCTAGAAGGCTCGACCATCGCTTTGTGAAAAATCATATTGATTTATTCATGGTCACAAGAATATACGTCAATGAAATATTGTGAAAAAGAGTTATGCATAAGCCACACAACTGCAGTAGATTTCAACAATTATTTAAGAGAGGTAAGATAACCCACCATAAACATATAATTGACCTAACCTAACCTTACCTAACTAACCTAACCTTATCAATTTAATTACGGGCGTGTACCGACTCAGTCTTAAAAGAGCCAGCCGTAATTGGTGGAGAAAGTCAAACTGTAGAAATAAACGAAACAAAGGAAGAGTTTTAGCGGAGCAATGGATATTTGGCGGCATATGCCGCGAAACGAAAGAGGTATTTTTGTATGCAGTGCCAAACAGAAATGGGAAACATTACTGAACTGTATAAAAACAAACATTCGGCCAGGCACTACATTATTAGTGACATGTGGAAAGCGTACGAAGGTATCGAAAAAATTTAAAACTATCAGTACAAGCACCAAACTAAATCACTCTCAAAATGTTATTAATCCAGAATCAGGTGCCCACACGCAAACTATAGAGAGCACCTGGCAATGCTTTGAAACAACGCAACAAGCGACAGTGCGGGACTCATCGTCAAATGATAGACTCTTATTTATGCGAGTACATATGGAGACAAAGGAACAAAAATAAAGATTTATTCAACAAAATACTAAGTCATTAAAAATGTTCCTAAATAAATTACTATTATTTATTCAGTAAAACAATTGCTTGTTAAATATTTGTGAAATAAAGGATTTTATATTTTATTTTTCGTCTGTTAGCATGGAAACCGTCATGCGCGCGGCAAACTAGTTCTCTCTATTTTTTTTCATTTTACTTTATCTTCTGCGCATTTCTCCATGAAAAAAATATTATTTCTGTTGTCAGGACATTAAGATATATATATAATAAATATTTCAGCTAAATCCTGTGGGGTCGTCCATTTGGAAAAGACCTATTATTATTTCTCTGAATTAATTATATATTGTTTTTCAATATCCATTTTTATTTACATAGCACAAATTTGCAGCACTGAATCAGCGCTGCAAATTTATGCTATGTAAATAAAAAAAGACATTGAAAAGCAATATATAATTAATCCAGAGAAGTAATTTCTACTTTATATTTTTAGTTACTTTTCAGACATCCATAATTTTTACTCGTAATCCATTACTTTTTGCCCACCATTGTAAATTGCGAGTCTTCGTAAATTTGTTCGTTGTTTTCGCCTATGAGTGGACCATAAATAGTCTGCGAAGCTACTTTTTCATTCCTAACATAAATTATGGAATTCCTTCGGATCCACTTTAATTTGATTCATTATATATAGCTCATAGATGCACTTATTCTATCTAATAAGCTTTTTATTTCGCCTTCTCAATAACTTGTACTTGTATTAGGGCCATTCCGCAGTATTTTTTGTTGCGGATGAGACAGACATACGTACAGGGTGTCCCATAAGTTCGGCATCATAGGAAAAATAATAAAAAAAGGCAAAACAAAAGCTTTTATTTACAGAACGTGCTCAATATGTCCACCATTGTTTTCAATACACAAATTCAGACGTGATACCCAGTCAGCAAGCACACGGTGAATGATGTCAGGAGTAATGGTGTTACATGTCCCAATAATGCGCTGCCGCAAATGTTCAACACTCCTAATTTTCTCTGCGTATACCAGCGCTTTCAAGTGGCCCCAGAGATAAAAATCTAGTGGCGTGAGATCCGGGCTTCTAGCTGGCCGTTCCACAGGCCCTCGACGTCCTATCCAATGACCATGGAATTGTTGGTACAGGTATTCCCTTACTTGGGTGGTGTAATGTGCAGGAGCGCCGTCTTGCTGGAACCATGTTGGGAAATTTCCTTCTTCGTTCAAGACACTGGGAAATGCTTCTTCCTTGAGCATACGTAGGTAGGTGCCTCCAGTGACATGTTCATCGAAAAAGAGGGGGCCTATGATGCGATCCTTCCAAATGCTACACCATACCATCACCCGAGATGCACCTTGTTCCTTTGAAGAGGTATACCAGTAACGGTTGTTTTGAGACCAGTAGCGGGTGTTCTGTCGATTTACCTCACTATTTCCATAAAAAACAGCCTCGTCACTGAACAGAATGGTGGACGGGAAATTGGCATCCCGAGCATAAATTATGGTTTGTAGAAATAGAAAAATATGAATTTCTCCTATGATGCCGGACTTATGGGACACCCTGTATATTGGCATTACAAAGGAAATACCAAAAAACAAAATACTGTGGAATGGCCTTATATTTTGGTATTATTAGAAAAGAAACACTAAATAACAAAATAACAAATACCTAATACCAAAATATATTTATACGTGTCCCATCCGCAACCAAAAAATACTGTAGAATGGCCCATTATTTGTTTCTTTAAATTTGAAGTACGCGTCCCTTTTTAAAGTTAAGCTACTTTTAAATTTAATAGACTTTGCCGATCTCTTTTTACGTAATGAAATATTACTCGATTCTAAATGTATGAAATAAATAAAAAAATAATTCCATGAGCTATTAATATCATCATGCAATAAAGTCTCATACCAATTATGGGTCGGCATTCGCAATTTCATCTCACGAAATTTTATACTTTTAAAATCGAAAACGTATTCAAACTCTCCCAATTATGAACATTAACTTTAATTTCAAATGTTATTTGCCTGTAATCACTGGTAGAGTAGTATTAGTAGTAGTAGTAGTCTCATACAGAGATATTATCAATTAAGTCTCGAGTTGAAACCAAATCTAGAATAATGGGATATCTAGTGAGATCCTTGACCATTTGAAAAAGTTGAACTTTCGAGCAAACCCTCTCGTACAATCGACGATCAGAATTAGATTATAAATGACCACCCTTACTCCCTACTCCCTACGAGGTAAATTAAAATTTTCAGAATTATTGCATCACGTTCGCTACTTACATAAAAAATTAGTTCCTGAAATCTATTACCACTATCGACAGTCTGAGATGGAAGCCTATATATGATACTACTAAACCCATAATTTCTTTCGAGAGTTGTCTTTAATTTGAACGAACGTCGCATTTGTTATCAATTACTACAATTTTTTAATTACGGGTTTTAGGTGTGACTGAACATATAGTACAATACGTCAATACCACCACCCCTTGTTTCTATTCTATCAATGTTAAATATCCCATAACCAAGAATATGATATTCCCAAAGAAAATCTCTAATACATATATAGTATATACACACACACAGTACATATATTTCTTTTTTGGGTGATGCAACTGGACCAGTCGGGACCGGGTTTCGAAAGAGATGGTCCGGATGGGTCCAAAGATATCACACACACACACACTTCTTTGCTCAAAACTATTTAATTATATAGTGTATAACGAAAAAGACATTATTTTAATTACATTATGTAGAAATAGAAGATAAAAGGAGTAAAAAGCAATAACTAGAAATGAAGATAGGTCAAAAGATAAAAGACAGTCTTTAACAATATTAAGCGCCGAGATAACAAATTCTTTTAATTTCTGTTCATAAGGTTGAGGAAGACTAGAAGAATAAAGGGAGGAAAGGGGAGGCATCTGAGGACGGACAAAGTATCTTTAAGATTTCTATCAAAGTGACCAATAAAGTTAACTTAATACTCCCCAGATGTTATCTAAATGGCTATTATGATACCGTTATTGTAAGGAGAGTTTTATGATGGGGAAAATGCTACGCTCAAGAAATTGGGTTTAAGAACGCGACGTTCATAGAGCCAAATTTTACTTGAAAAATGTACTTCTTCAATAATGGAGTTCGTAAATAGTGTTTCCAATTTACTGCTATTAAAGTGATCCAATGGACAAAATATTATTGCCCAATCCAATCACTCAATTATTCCCTTTAATGAAAAATTTATACAATTTGGCTCTCATTTTGAAAAACAAAAATTACCAATGTTCCCCATAAATGTACAGTCGTCCAATACGTCATCCGAAACGAGTGTACGTAATACAAATATATAGCGCGAAATATGCCAGAATTGTATACATTCATACTATAGGAAGGCCACTGCTTCTGTTATATATAGAAGGAGGCTTATATTATAAATTTTGCTTAGAAACATTTATAATTAAGTAGTACACACACACACACACACACACACACAGTTAGAGAGAATAGGGACTATAATGCACCTTATTTAAAAACAAGCGTTTCCTTCCCAGAATATTTCGTACTGTAAAGCCCTAAATTTACCTTTGTGTTAAGACCGAAATATAAACACGAGCAACGATTTCCTTAAAAATGCATATTCTCTTACTCAAAAAATAAAAAGATGAATAATGAACAACGTCAAAAATACCATTTTCCAAAAAGGAAAATGTGCTAATACGGTTTTATTTATTTAAACAATGCAAACAGTATAATGTAAACTCCAGCTTCAGGGAGGTTTTTCACTTCGAATGTAATCCTTTCATATTGCGCAGGATTTTACCTTATTTAATATAGCCTCCATCTGTTTTTGTATGCAAAACCAGGGCTACATCAATCTCGTGTTTTATGCTTCGAGGGGATAAAGCTGTTCAAGGGGAGGAGACCACATTTATAAATATTAGGAACGTTTATCAACTAAATTATATATGTATTATATATACCCAAGTAGCGCCAATAGTACCACTTAAGTCCGATTTGGTAAATAAGTCGAATTTTCTTGTAGAACATACTTTGTGAGATTAGGCTAGGTTAGGTTAACTCAGGTTAACCTAACTTAACCTAAAAAAAAAGCTGGAAGTGTAAAAGCCTTAGGGAGCATGAAGTACAACCTCCCCTCTTCTACCTTAACACGAGCGAAAGTGATTAAAAATTTGAAAATGTAAAAAATATGACCTGTTAGAGCTACTAGGTAAAATATGAGTACGATCGAAAATTTACACAAATGTTAGAGCTACTTAGTCATTTATGAATAATTATATATTTATCTATATAAAATTATTGAACTACTCTTATAAATAAACTGATTAAATAACTGTTCCTTCCAGTGTTGGTGAGCCACGCACGAAAATCTCGTTAGAACATTACGCTCATCCTTTACATACTTACTAATGATAATGCGAGCTGCACGTACTCTTCATGGTTGCATGATTTGTGAAACTACTAAAGCCTTTAATCTGTCTAGAACTTAATTTGTAAATAGTCTGTGTTCTCACTCTACCCTATGTC